>JANRGW010005774.1:0-19882 GCA_024733675.1 Psilopsiagon aymara
GGTGGTGAGGCACTGGAATGGGTTGCCCAGGGAAGTTATGAATGCTCCATCCCTGGCAGTGTTCAAGGCCAGGTTGGGCATAGCCTTGGGTGGCATGGTTTAGCGTGAGGTGTCCCTGCCCATGGCACAGGGGTTGGAACTGGATGATGTGAAGGTCCTTTCCAACCCTAACTATTCTGTGATACCACTATAACTTGATTACTCCATAAATTCTGCTACAGAAATTAAAATGTTTAAAGTCTTAAAATTCTTTATTAGTCATAAGAAAATATAATCAATGCAATAAATTGTCTCTTAAAAGCAATTACTCTGACCTTAACTAGTCCTATAGTAATTATTTGTAAGTAATGGAAATGACACAAAATTAACTTCTCACGCAGTCTAAAAGAGCTAAGCTCTTTTCCTACATGGAAATTCTCTCCTATTTAAAACAAAATTAACTGGAAACATTTTTAATCAATTCTGTAAATACTGGAAGAATCTGAGTAAAAAAAAAAAATCCATAGAAGCAAAACTGGATCTATTTTCTTAAACCAACGGTAAGCAACAGATAGGCAACAGGAACAAAAGTTAATATAAAGGTAAAAATCTGTAGGAGTTTCTTTTCTGCTCCTGTTTGAGAGGTGGCAATAGCAAAATGGAAATTTTAAAATATTTTCCAGCTTTTACAAAACAAGAGCTAAACATTTATGCTCTTTAAATGAATGAATAAATTAAGATGATGCATTAAACAGGTTGAAATAGGTACGGAATATTTTGCTAGCTGAAATAGTAGTCTCTAGAAACCAAACTAATCTGTCGTTATGCTAAAATCTCATCAAAGCCAGAATAACCAATGCAAAATATCAAGTTCAGCAGCCAAATTGCAGATGGGCATTTTTGCTGATATACTGTTTGGACAGTGATTACTCAGGCTTAAAAAGAAAAAAGAGAAAATTGATGAAACCCAGAGCCAGTGGCTGGCTGGGCGCTGGGGCAGCTCCACAGAAAGCACTAGGACAGTGCCAGGGCAGGCAGCAGGCTCGCAGGGCAAATGGGAGCAGCAAACAGAAATGTATACCCTGCATGAGTAGGGATTGAAGGGTGTACTGTTCCGGGAAGGGCTGGAGCTCCGCAAGGACCTTCCCACATGCTGTTCCTTTCCCAGCAAGGGTGAATGAGCTCCAGGTCACCCTTTGGCCACACTGCTCTCTCCATGGTTAAGTGTCAGCCTCATCCAGCTGCAGCCTTGGCTCTTTCCCTACATTGCTCCTTGATGCTGAAAAAAAAGTGTGGTGGACTTCTCACAGGGAGAAAGATCAAACAGGCATCAAAATATTCTGTCAAGGAAAAACAGCAATGAGAAGAAAACCTGTATCCAACTCCTTGAAATGTCCCTTGAAATGGATCTCTAACTCCTTCATACCTTTAGACCCTGTCTCCCCACTGATTCTCCAAACCTCCATCATCTCCATAAGTCATCACTGACCATTCCATCTGTGATCTTATCTCTTGGTCTCACTTTTTCTCCAAGGTGGCCCACCTCCACTGGGACATCCTCCATTGTTGCTAATAAGGAACTGAATATTTCAATCTGAAACAAGAGGATGAATAATTCAACCAGAACAAAATCTTCTGGAATTGCTATTCTGGTAAGATTTTGGTTTTGTTTTGTGGCTTTGGTTGTTTTTACTGCAATGGGAAGTATTTTAAGATTTCTACTTCCATTTAAAAAGCAACAGAATAATCAATTATTCATAGAGCTCTAATGTGCACATTGTTACAATTGTTTTTCCAGCTGCTACAAGGTCCTTTCTTCCTCCTCTAGACAAATGCCTAGGCTCTTCATCATGACTGTACACATCCTTTAACATAAAATTAAATGGCATAAATCAATGAAATATTGTGTTTAATACAAATAACACCATTACTTTGCTACAGAGGATCATTTGGTTATACCTTTCAGCTTTTTAAATAATTCCAAGAGCGCAGCTGTTCATTGTCTTCGAGATATATAATCAAATACTCTTTCTAATGTGCTGTGAATCATTACTTGAATGAAGTTTTGTTTTCTTTTTATGGGGAAAAATATATGATTTTTCACTGTATTAAAAAGATGCTATTAAATTTGTTCTCCTCTCACTGTAACTCCCTTTTCTCTGTCATTCCTAGTGACAAGATTTTTTTCCCTTTCATTGCCTTCCTCCTCCTTGGTGCTCAGTTACCGTCCTGAGCATCTGTGTACCCCATCAGTGGGCCCCCCTATTCATCAGTTCCCTGCTATTTCCTCCAGGATTTGGCTGTGAAATGGGGAATAGCTTTTCCTGGAAATGATAATAAGTTAGCTGTTTTAAGCTTCCCTACTGTGTGTCTTGTGAAGCTGAATCCCTCAAGATAGCAGAGCAGCAGCAATAGAGAAGACATACAGTAGCTGCATGAAGTTAATAAATTTCCAAGAACTCTAGAAGAATGACAGCATTTCTTTTTCAGGAAAATATTCAAGACTTGAACTAGACCCATTACTAATATGAGAAAATGTGTCTTCCTTATGCTCTGAAAAGTCATGGCTAGCTTGATAAATGCAACAACTCATATCTGAGGAAGAGCAGTGCCTACTGCACTAAAGCATCTTTTCCTTTTGTTCTCAAGGACCCAATTTTCAGCAGATTGAGCTACTCTTTCCCATCTTGTTCCTATGGTTTATTCATTAAGTTAAAAGAGTTGAGAGCTAATGATTTGAAGAATTTGTCTCTGGCTTCAACAACATGCTTCTGCAAAACATTAATTCTCCTCCTATTCTTTAGAAAAATCAACAATTTTCTTCAGGAAAGATAATAAATGACGATACTGCAGTAAATTATGGTCAGCTGCTAGAGAGAAAATGAGAATGAACACACAATTATTTTTTGTTTAATGCATTTTTCTGATCTGACCTGTATTTCACTGGAAATACTCAGATGCCCCTGGTCACAGGTACTCTGGGAAGTCCTGCAATTCAATGGGACTATTGACTAGAGTGTTTACCAATAAGGTCAAAATTTAGTGTTTCCAATTAAAGTTGAACATATGTACAGGTTGGGATTTATGCTAAATTCAAATCAGTCTACTGCATTACCTACAGAGGGTGAAAATCAGCAAATTACTATTTTTCTGTCCTACATTTGAATTAGCCTGGAACTCACAGGACAAAGCTTTTGTCCTGAAAAGACACCAAGGAGCTTTTCATCACAACTAGGGCAACACCCTCCTTTCATTTGTACAAAGTTGATCAAATAGCCTGGCAGTATCGATAAAATACATCTTACCTCTTCCAATGAGGACAAAGAGGCCTTCTCTGCCCAGAATAGTGGTTTCTCCTCTGCAGCAAGCCCTGCACACAAGGCAGGACTCTGCAGTGTTTCTGCTCCCAGTCATTGACAAGTCACTGGATTTCGAAGCATGAAAAACCCTATTCAAGGACTTCTTTGAGTAGGGAAAAAGCAAGTTTTGGATCAGGTCTTTCAGAGCTGTGTTGAGTTCTCATATTGACACTTACACCCCTCAAACATCCCCCACACTTCACAGCCTACTCCATTTCCTTATGAAAAGAAAGGACTTAAAGGGTATTGTAAATTGCTGTGCATGCTATACTGCAGTAACACTGTAGTACACGCTGTCAGACTGTGAGCATCTAGTATTGGCTATCACATGAAAAGTTCAAATATGTTTGGCTCCAGGGATCTGGAACTCTATTGTGGTGAAGAAAAACTGTACCACACCACCTACGTGCCCAGTGACAGTCTCCATCATAGGCATGCTCCTCTAGCAGCTGGGACACTGACACACAGAGCTTGCTGTACACACCGTTTGAAGTCCCTACATTCTTCAAACTACAAGCCACTTGTTTAAAGCAGAGATTTCTAATGTATTACAGTTTCCTTTCATAATTAGTACTTCTGCTGCGTTTGTACTAAATGAAATAGTTCAGAGCTTTTCTGATATTGGAGAAAGTAAAACATATCAGAACAAGACTCATTTTTCTCAGTACATACATAAAAACACCTTTAATAGCCATTTTACCTCTTAACCCTGTACTAAAAACACTTAAGTCATCTTAAATTCCCTTTGAGGAATCAATTGCAATTCAATGCTACACATCACCTGTGAACTGAAAAACCAGAGCACAAAGCTAGTGCCTGGGAGTGCTTGCCCAGCCTGCCCTATGAAAGAGCAAACATTTGGCAAATTATGGACAAACGAACTAAACATAGTTGGGCTGCTGTAAAAGATGTCAGATTCTGGATATGTATTTCAGATATAGACCACCACTATTTTGTCTACCTGAGCAGAGCATTTCTTATCCGATAATCCCCTCTTACTTTCTTTGGTTTCTATTCTTATCATTATTGGTACCCTGAAAGTGTTTCATCCCAAAGACAGTAGCAAGTTGATGCTACTCCTGGCCCAATGCAAAGTAACTTGTAACTCTAAGGACTTTGACTAATCTAAATTGCACTTGTATAAGGCCTTAACAAAAACATTTTCCCATATCAGATCAGGAAGAAGTAATTCCCACATTAAACATTAATTATTTGCTATAAATATTCTCTTACCTCTATTGTACTCCAATCTACATAAGGGCTGAGTAAATGGGATATGCCTGGATGAAAGGCACATGAAAGAGTATTGCTGGAGTTGAAGCACAAAGCAAAACCTTCTCTCCTTTCAGTCATAAGATTTCCACAGAAGGCAGTAAAAAGAACAATTATTATTTTTATATAGTTTTAAAAAATGCAAATTATGAAAAATAAGGAAGACATCTATGCCTGAGAAAGCTCACAATTGAAATAGCAGAAAGAAACAGTTATCATATAATGGATAGAGGATGCAATATATCAAAAACTAAAGTGTTTAAGCCAAGAAGATTAGCATGCACCATATTAGTTCCATTATTTTGTATTCATCCATCATCTGGGATCTTCAGTTTCAGAGATTAGAGCTTCATACAGGCAGCATTAAAAACAGAGGTTGTTGGGGGAACAGCTGGTCAGAAATTTTCCAGTGAAATAAAATTTTATTTGAAACATCACCCGGTTGGTAACCTTTGATGAATGCAAATAGGGTTTGTAGGAAATCCTGCCCAGACTCTTAGTAGACAGAACAGCTGGATACCTTGAAGTCTTGAAAACACTGGTTCTAGGGAGAGCCCTGAGAATAACAAGGCTTTATGCTATGAAAATGGGGTGCAGAGCTTTGAATTCATAGGGTTTGTGCCTCCAAGAGGGTTCATATAAAAGGTTGTCTAGATGGCAATTACCCTGACTGCAAATTGCAGCTGTTAGGAATCTTATCTATCCACTTTCCAAAAATTTAATGTCAGCTGGTGTCTCACCCTGTGGTTAGGAGCTGCTTATCCTGGCAATAAAAATGTTCCCACCTCTGCAGGGGTGTTAGGACCTAGCTGCAGGCTCAATCTTGCAGACAGTATTTGCTGAATAACTTTTGTGATAAAACATAGGCTCCCATCCAATTGCAACAAAACTTCTACCAGCAGTTGCTTTTATTCACGCAACATCTGTAATTTCAGCTTCAAAAATTAAAGAAGATGAAGAAATTATAATGTGTAGGGCAATGCCAACTCACTTCATGTTTAACTAAACAGCTATCAATTTGCAAGAAATTTCAGGCAGGATTGACTTGGGTCAGATTCAACTAAGTGACCTAGAAATAAATATCAATGTATCTCATTACTGCTCCCTTACCCATTTTTTCATATGGCACTCCCTGGTTGAGCTTGAGCCAACAAAAGAAATTAGATTTCCTTTGCTCCTGAAGACCATCATGGTATTTTGATCAATGACCAAAAAAACAGAGTCCAGATGTCACCATTATCTGCCAAAAGGCACGCTTTTTAATCCTGCATCTCATCCTTAAAAAAAAAAAAAAAAAAAAGAAATGATCTACAGAGAAAGGCATTTTTTATGTACCCCACTGTTAGAGAACTTATTACATTTTGGTATAAGGAGAAAAACTTTCTGAAACCTCATATTCATTTCAGGAGTCATAATGGTTTTCACACTTCAGCTTACTGCAGTATAAAGCTGTAACGGATCAATAGATTTGTCATGCACTTTGTTTACAAAACTCCTTATTACGCTTCAGCGGATCACATTTATCATGCAGGGACAGAAAGAGAAAAATCTAAACTGGAGTCCCAGTCCCTAAGCACAACAGATACAAAAGAACTGTGTTTAGAAAAAATGCCTCTGTTGTAATAGATGAGGCAGTATTGGGGCGGCAATAAGAGTTTTAAAATTTAGTCCAGATGAGATCACTACACATTGCATGAGTGGAAGGATACACAAGTTAAAGCACATCACAGAAGGAAGAAAGGAGAGAGAGGGGCAAGCCTGTACCAAAGGAAGAGAAAAAGAAGCAAGGCAGCTAAAGGAGGAGGAGTAGTAAAGGAGACAAAGACTTTTAGAGAGACACTAGAAATGCTAGAAAGGTATCTTATTTGCAAGTATAAAACTTCATATTATATTTACTTTTTATATTCTTTTTTTGCTAAATCTATGGATTAAATTCTAACTCTGGTGGTAAACCATCATTTGTTTTGTGTACAGGAAAGCCTATGTAGTACTGTAGAGCAAAGACCACCACTGTGAAGCTAGCACATGCAGGATTCAGTGATTCCTCAGAGACGGTAGATTGTATTAATGCAGAGGAACTCTCTCAATAAAGTAAGTTTAGGAGGCTTGCAGGCTAGGGAATACCTCCTCAGAAAATAAATACAAAGCTACAGGTATTGGCAGTTCCTGACTTCTGGGAATTAAGTCTATTTTCATCAGCCTTTCTTTGCCTGGAACAGACTACTGGTAAGGAAGATAAAACAGAGATCTGTAAAGCCACACATGATATGAGAAATGTAAATATAGTTCCCTGTTTTTTTTCCAGTACCAAAACCTAGATTCCATTAAGAGAAACTTCAGAAAGTGCATCCAAAACAGTCAAAAGGAGAGAACAGTCACTCTTCTGTTGCACAGCAAAGTTACACTATAAAGCAATTAATAGCTTCCTATTTCCAAAAGAAAGCTTTAATATATTAATAAAAAGGACTTCTTTCCAGATGTTAAAGAATATTTAAAAAAGCACCACTTGATTCAGGTAAATGTTTGTAACTTTCTCATATTTTAACTATTTATTAGGAATTACAGAACTGTGCAGGTTGTAAGGGAACTTTCTTTACTCAATTAATCCAATCTCCTGCTCATAGTGGGTCTGGTGGAAGAATTGGACTAGATGATCTACAGTCACATTTTGAATAGACCCAAGGAAGAAGCATCCTACTCTCATGGAAAGGGAGAAACAGAAATAAACATCCAATGTCCCTGGTGTATCCACTGCATCTTGTCTTTTGACCACAAGCCTCTAGGAGTCTGGCTTTTTCTCCATGATAGGTATCTAACACTGAAAAACAAAAGGTATCTTTCATAGGTCCAGTGTATGGCGGCAACTTGAAGTTTAAGTTGATCAGTAAATACAGGAGAAAAGCAGCTCCCCTTAGACTGACTAGGTTAGAAACCTTCAGCTGGTTTTTGAATCCACCCCCATCCTTTTTTGTTGTTTTGTTTTGTTTTTTTTCTTTTTTTTAAAAATCCAGACCTCTTATTGAAATCTGTTTAGAAGAGAACATACAGTACCTGAAGCCTAGAGACTTCATTTAAAATCTAATTCAAACAACCCAGATGAAACAGCTATAAGAAGTATTTATCGGAAATTAATCCATGCACATCATATTGCCTGTCAGATAGGAAACTCACTTGTTTACAACTTCATGAGTGCCCTACTTCATATTTCACTGAAGACAACGCTCCAATATAAGCACGTGTAAATCTGTGGGGTTTTTTTTTACATCTCTCAGTGTCTTATTTACAGAAATCAATCATACATACACTCTTTTATGGATTTTCTCCTTTATAAATAGTTAAGAGGCATCAGAAGTTCACAGAACTTATATTATTTACTATTTATTAAGAGGTTGAAACATTAAATGGATGGGTTTCTCAGTGAATCTAGATTGCATGCCTCAAAATACCACCCCTTCTTCCTGTCTGAAAAGAGCTATGAACTTTAGCATATCCTCTGAAGTTCTCTCATCAGTATTGATAGGCACTATTGCCAGGAGTTCTTTTCTGACCTGACCAAGAAGCCAAAATATAAACATATTTCACTCCTTCCCTTTGGCACTGCAGAACACCTGCTTGCTTTTTATCCCTTGATTTTTATTTTTTTTTCATTCTTCTTAGTACAGAATTGCATATAATAAGCATCCATCTCCCTGAGACACTTGGAGATCTTAGTGAGAATACTCTATTTATTTATCTAAAGTTTTGTATTTCTCAGATTAATCTGGTCCATGGGAGCAAATTTCCTTCGGGTGACACAACATCCTCATGAACTCAGACATTTTCAGATCAACATAATGACTGCTTACTTGTTCATATTTCAGGCTTGCTTCCCTCCGAAGTTGAAGACCTTTTTTCTTCGTTTCCCATTATGTGAGATTTTCCTGGAATTTATTTTAAACATTTATAGCTGTGATTACAGCTGCAACTCAAGGACAGGCTAAACTGTTCTTTCTCAAAAGCTCAAAAAAACCTGTCAGTGTGAATGGACCTTAGAAACAAACCTATTATGAGCTTCCTTTCCCCTCCTTTCCATAAACTTTGGCTAGTGACATAAAAAACCCTGCCTTTTCAGCTCAGTTTTCTTTTCTTTGCCATTTCTCCTTCTCCCAAAATTGTGGTTAATGAACAATTTGCATGTGTATCCTGACAAACACAGTGCAAAGTGAAGCAGTGTGACTGACAGCAAATACTCTAAGCTGCTGAGAGCAACAGAGCACAAGGACTAAGATGAAGTTGTTTAAGTTACTACTTCTCACAGGAAGAGTGGAGGGATGACAGTAAGTCACCAAGTACAAGCCTTACAGTAAGCCATCAGTCTTATGCATGTACCAGTATTTCATGGGAAGAGAAGCTAAAACTGCATCCAAAGGTCAGAGCATTTTGCACATCTACAAAAGTATTTTGCACATCCACAGAGAAAAAGGGTATGTGGCTTTCCAATAGCTTAAAAACATGTATGGCTCCTTTTAACAGGGCAAACAGGTTTATGGAAAGTTTATTGCTGTTGAGTTAATCAGCTATGTAAGGCTTTGTATTTCCAACATCCACACTCAAAGCCAACAGCAAGTGACAGAATTCACTAGACCCTTATATTCCAAAGAGTGTCTCAGAAAAGTGATCAGCTGTGGGACTAATGAGGCCTTTTATTCAACAGAGCCTCAGGCTCAAGTTTTGAACTTGCAGTTCTCCTGCTGTAAAGGAAGAAAAATCTGTCAACACCATCAAACCTCATCTTCTTGGCTTTCTGCAACACAAGCATATTGAAAGCCCTGTATTGAAAGCTGCCACCAACTGCCCAAACTGCACAGTCTATTAAAGGGAAACATAGAGCAGGCAGGGACCACAAACAGCTTTGAACCCCTATGTGACAGTATGACAGAACCTGTGGCTCAGAGCAGACCAGAACAAGCTGTCTCTTCAAGCAGCTGTCATTAGATGAGACATTGAATACCAAAAATGTACTGGGATTTATATTCTATTAAAAATGAGAATTTCCAAACTCAATGCAGAATGCCACAGTTGTAGCCTTATGTCCTCCTCCATTTCTAGCTGTGACTATTAAATGCCTTCCAGCTTTAGAGCCTGGATACATGCCCCAGATGCACTCTCATCCTGCGCTTGGGCAATATCCCACTGCATAATAATTCCGTCTCCTGTACCCTCATTTCCTCAGGAAGTGAGCCAGGAGGAAACTGCACCGTGGTCCAACAGATCTGCACTGTGCACATAGAGGACTGTAACCAAGGGTATCCTATAAAGTACACACAAGCTTTAGGCTAACCATTGTTGCTCAAAACTGTTTCTACCTTTGTTGTGTAAAAGCTGAATCTTGAAGGTCTCCTGCTGAGTCTGCTTGTTAGGTTATGGTAACCACTGTGCCAAAAGCACTCACTGATTGGATTCAAGTGATTGCAATTTTCCCCTTTGGGTGCTCTAGCCAATACAGTGGAGACTGAATACTCCTATGCAGTTAGCCATAACAGTAAAAAGCAAAGCATAAGCAAAAGCCAAGGCTTTAACCCTCAAAAGACAGGAAAAGAATTTCTCAATTAATAAAAAGACAGACATTTTAGTAAGAACAGGGACTAACACCCAGAACTCTCTTCTTCCAGAAAGGGTGCATGATGCAGTCTTCCTTTAACTTTTCCCCCTCTCTCCCAAACAATGCCATGTTCCCAGAAGAGCTTTCAAAGGAAAAATACATTCCATCCTCTTCTATGCCATCAGATACACTGCTTGCCTGAATGCAATAGAAATGGTGTTCAACTTTATCAGAGAAAGATATGTTATCCTGGTCTTTTGTCCCACAGAAGATGTTTCAACTCTCATGGTATTCTGTAAGAAATGGATATGGGCATCACCATTTCTTTCTTTAAAGGAGGGCTGCCTGTTGAGGCTTACTTAGACTCTGGATCCTATGCAGATGAAGACATATGAAGAATCCATGCACACTCAAAGCAAGCAGGCAGTCTGTCCATGAACACACAGCTGTTCTGCACATCTACAAGTCTAAAAAATGATGCCAGTGTGCACGCTTGCTATGCAGAGTCAAAGGACTCAGGACATGGGCCTGTGCTGTTAAAAGAATGAGTGCTACCTTTCTCTAGCCCTGAATCCATCACATGCAGCTGGAACAGTTTCACACAAACCCCAAGGCTAATGTTTTCTGCCACACTTTACATACCATATTTCATCATTCAGGCTCTACATACAATGTTGTAGAAGACCTTAGCTGAACTAAGACTGAAGAATATATCAAAGAAATACATTTGAGGCAAGCCAAGAAACAGAGTCACAAGTACATTCATTTAAAGATATTCAAGACATCTCAAATGGAAAAATACGTATCTAGGTAGATAGCAAAAGATGTTTTGATTGTTTGATTCAAGAACTGGCCACTAAAATCACTGTAATAAAAGAGATGAAGCAAGTGGAAGTAAAGCAGAAATGCTGAAGAAACAGCACAAAAAAGAGCCAGTCATAACAAAAGGAAATGAATTTTAGAGACAAATAAAAAATGCAAAGCAAGAAATATCTCCAAGTCAACAACAAAATGAGGGGGTAACTTGGGGTAAGACAGAATCAGTTTTGCCTAGGGAAAATAAAGTTAGCTTTGAATAATGCCTTTGATGAGCAGGGGTAAATACCTGGTAACACAATTTAGTCTGGAAACACTGAAAAAGATGGGTCAACAAATTGGCTTTCCACAAAATACATATTTCATATAAATAAGAACAGGCTTTCTGGTTATACAGCAACATTTGCTGTCATTTAATCATATTGTCTCATTCTATATGGGTATCTTCAATCGTGATACATACACGCTTCAGTCTTCAAAATCCTTTACAAGAAAATAGAGTCTTCAAAGTTAAAAGCTAAGAAATATCTCAGAACCTATTATGAATACAGATTCCCTACATCTACAGTCTACATATTTATTAGGAGCAAAGTGGGCTATCTGTCACATAACATTGTACATATACTTTTATTTCATATATTACTGCAAATGGACAAATTGTAACATCAGCTTTGACCAAGAATTCAGACACTATGACAGCCCTTCAAAATAAACACTCTGACTGCACTCTAAATCCATCATCTTTTTTTTTTCCACCCAAAGTATTTTCATCATTTTTAAATACACTTGAGGGCTCATATTTTTTATTTTCCAGATAAGCAGATGGCATTGGAATTGACAGAATAGAAACATTTCCTACACTGTCACACGCACAGAGTCTTTGAAATAGCTGATCATTGTCCTCGAGTTACCAGAACTAAAAGTTATCATTCAGGTCCTTAACAGTTTGTCCTGGGTTCAGCCGTAACAGTCATTTTTCTCTTTCTTAGTAGCTAGCGCAGTGCTGTGTTTTCAACTTCAACATGAGAACAACGCTGACACTGTCAAAAAGGAGGAGCTCAGTGGTTTTGAACTCCAACTGGGCTGGGAACAGACCTTTTTGAGGGAGGAGGAAAGGAAGGGGATAAAAAGATTAAGCGAAGTCAGAATACTTTGATATAACATTAAGGTGATTACAGTCATTTATGCATAAAAACTGAAAAGCTGAATACCCACAACCCTATTGACTTAAATGACATCCATCCCTGGCTTGCTCTCATCAGCTGTGGATTCTGCTCTCAGATATAGATTCACAGCCTCCTAGACAAACATATTTTGGGTTAAGGGATAGTTGCCTGACAAAAGGAGAATCCTCAAGATTTTAAATCATCCACTTCCCTGGTTTTAACCTGGATTTTTATAAAAGAAGAAAACTGAAAGATGTGCACAAGTCTGAGCACAGATGCTACTAATAGCGGACAGGCTATTCCTTTAGTACCAGGAGTAAAGCTCATCCCTGGTCTTCTCTTAGAGGTCATTGGGTGCACTTTCACATCTTGATCATCACACAGCCTGTACTTCTGTTGTACAAACTGATATCCATGAGGCAAAGAAAATTGTTTAAGAGTGAATTCTGACCAGGTAAATGGAAGGGAAAACACTGTACTTGGCAGTCCTGTCCTCCCCTTTCAACCACAGACCAGTATCATTCTTCAAGAGAAATTCAGACAGAGCAGAAACAGTGGACAGAGCAACACACACTATAGCCTAATAGGTACAGAAAACAATTGTGCTTGGGAGAAAGAATGATTTCAAAATAGATTGGAGAAAGAAGTTACATACAAGAAGCAAAGCTATGAGCAAGTAAGCAGAAAGAACAAGACACACTGTGACTAACAAACACCGTGAAAAGGAAAGTTGGTGAAGTCTGTTTGTAGTAACAAGACTATATTTCAACTCTGAAATCCTGTAACTTTTGCTCAGTGCATCTGCTAAAAAATGCAACTTATTTTTCCTTGTGTCACAGTCAGGAAGGTAATTTCCATTGCAGAATATTATTAGAAAACGTACTGATCCCAGAACATATTACGTGATCTGGATTCAAAATGGTGACTGCTTAAACAAGTGATACAAAAGTGGAAGTAACCCAGGATATGGATATGGATTATAATATTTTCAAGATGTAGAACTTAATCTTCAATTAATTACTTATTAGGAATCCTTCACTCCCAGGATAAGGCTTATTTACAGGCACATATTGCAAAGGTTACCCAGCTCCCCCACATAATTGTGAATGAACTGGGAAATGTCTATTTTAGTACTAAATGTCAGATCTGCACAGTTTTGAATAAGCACAAGCTGATCAATGGGACAGCTGCTGCAGTATTTTTGGCTTTGCTCTTTCAAGGCTGATGAGTTACTGGTATAGTTTCAGCACAGTTCAAGGATAGTTATAAGTCCTTCTCTCTTGGTGGTCTCAACAAAACTAATTTTGCGCTCAGTGCTGTTAATATGAAGTGTAATCTGGGCTGAAACAGTCCAGTTGCCACATAATGATTTAAACTGCTGCACCTCCCCTCATTTCAGGGAAACACCCGCCAGGGTTTTCAGCTGAAAAAGGCACTATATTTACAGGCAGCTGTCAGAAAGGGAGCCAAATATCAAACACTCTTTCCAATAAAAAGACAATGAATCGTTCGAAAGAAGTCAAGTCTAAATCCCAAGACAGAAATTCATTTAGATCCTCCTTACCTAATGAGACAGAAGACATCAGTAGGAATGAAGAGCGTGGGCAAGCAGCAGCTGGAATTGCATATGAAAAGCTGCAAAGTCTTCAAAGGCTAGGGACCTTATCACAGAACAGGATTTTTATTTGGGATTTTTTTTTCAGTAGAGGAGTCAGACCTCATAACTACATGGAAGTGTCTGAGCTTGCACAGATGGGGTGCTCTTGTTGTCTGATTTCCAAGCCCTGTGAGGTATCTAAGCTCCAACATTGATACTTGGGAATCCACAGCATCAGGCTCAAGGGACTACAGATTCATAGGTTACCTCCTCAGAGATATGCAGGAAGTAATGTACATCACACAAATACGCTTTGCATAGAAGTTCTGAAAAGCTACTTTTACCTTAAGAGAAACAGTAAATAGTGAAACAGAAGCTAAGCAAACACACCTCTGACAATTCTGGCTGTCTCTTTTCCACACAATTTAGAGACACTTCACCAGATGAAGGTTACCTGCAGCCTCTTCATCAGCTCTGCTGTTCTCTTCCTGCTGTTCCTGACCATACCCTTACTAATGGATGAGGCTTTTTTATAACCTTGTCACAATTGCCTAATCAGGTTCATCAGGTGCCAGGGCCTTCTCATCAAGGGATGGATTTCTGTGTTTCTAGCAGTTAGACCTTGACTGACTGCTGTGCCCTGACCAACAGCTGTTGCTGTTCAAGGGTGCTCTGCTTATTTGTCTAAGCTGGATGATGAACAGTGTCATCCTATGTATTCTTTTAATGTCTGCGAGTACTTGGTGCTGTGCACATTTGGATGTTGCTTGGTGCATACCCATTCACACATGATGCTTGCTTATTATACCCTACTGACCTCATTTTGTAGACAAACCTATCAAGAAACTATAATTAACTGGCAGCAATGTTTCTGGTTCTGGGAGAATTTAAGCCCCAATTTATGCAGGTGAAAACTGCTACACAGACATGAAGGCCTGGTCAGTCCATCTCAGACTGTCACTGAACTATGAAATACAAAGAGTTGTAACAGGGGTCATTTGCTCTATGCTGGTGGTTTCCAAATAACTTTTCTTTCTGCCCCCTCTCCCAGATGGATTATGTTACCTCACTTCCTCAAAAATGGTATATTGTGTTTTGGAAACTACCTTTTGCTTTATATTGCCAGGTTGGAAGGGGCTTTGAGCAACCTGGTCTAGTGGAATGTGTCCCTGCCCATGTCAAGGAGGTTGCAACTAGATGGTCTTTAAGGTCTTTAAGATGCTCTTAAACTATTCCATGATTCTATGATTTGAGATATGATACTCTACTGCTAACAGTAGTGGTCTACTCATCCAAAAAGCACTAGCTTTCTCACTGTCCATGCAATTTTTATCTCATCCAGTCTTATCTCATGTATCAGAGGAAAAAAAGAAGACTTTTCTGCACTCTGGCAACAAGATTAAATGAATTTGGTTTTATACCAAATCTGCTGGAAATTACTTTCTCTAGCACCATAAAAGGTGTGCCAAGTCTACCTACTTATTTGCTACAACACTAAATACATGAGTATCATATGTGGATTACAGCCAATTTCCACTCCAAATTGAAATTGTAATGTTTAAGATAAAGTAACACACAGACCCTTATTTCACTTCCCTAGTCATTTTAGTACAGCTGTTTGACTGGGCACACTGGAAATGTCACACAGGTCTTTCCATTTTAAAGAGAATGAGAATTATGCTAATTGCTTTTTTTATGATAACTTGTTGTAGACCAGTTTACATAGCTTAAGCTTTTTATGATAACATTATAAAAGAACAGTTTACAAAGCTCAAGCTCTGGTAGTGCTTGACTTCAAGGCATAGCACTTTTCACTCCCTGTCTATGTGCTAGGCACTTGATTCCCTCATCTGCACATAAAATTACATTCTATAATTGCCTGTGAGATTCACTAGTGGGAATATTACTCTGTAGAAAACAACATCAGGTAGCAGGAGCCTTACATTTATAATCTACCTCTTTACCTGTGGGTTGATTTTGTGGGGGTTTTGGTCAAATCCTGAAAATAAATAGAAAAGTTACAGAAACATCAGTAAGTTTTCCTTGCAAAATAGCAGTTTAGAATATTAACAGCTATTATCATCTTTGATGCTGCTATTGGAAAGAAAAAGAAAACCTCCAAATTCTCATGCATCTCCTCCTGTGTATCTCACAACAGAAGTTAAGAATAGCCTCGGGTTTGCTTTGCCCTTGCTAGCAAGAGCAGTTTTCCCTGTTCTGCTGAGTGGGGATGAACAAATGTTGTGCTCCAAAAGACTTGCTTTCAACTATGCTTGCAGCCAAAAACAACCCATACAGCAACTTTTCCCTTTTGCAGGTGGAGAGCCAATTGGCATCAATGATCAGAATGCAGCTAATCCCATTTGCCCCCACCCTTCCACACTGGGCTTGAAACATCCATTTCACTGAGTTTGACACCACAGTGTTTTCAAGGAATGGTGACCAAGGAGGGCTACACACGCCTAAGACTGGTGTCGTGTGAGTCCAGAAAATAATGACAGGCACTTGTTCATCTCCCAGAACAGGGGTACCTCTGTTAGAGAGATTTTCAAGGAAAAGTTCCTTATTCTTTCTCCTTATTCTGTCCTAAAAGTTGCCCCATGCATTTGCTGTGCAAAAGGATGACTAATGCATAGTTTTGTTTCCACAGACATTGGGGTTTTTGCTATTCATCTCACAAACCTGAGCAATTTCCCATCCTTACTCTCCTATGAAACGCAGCTGACAGATTGGCTCTGGTTCTTCTATAAAGGGAATGCATGACAAGGGATTTATAAAAATAATCGTCCTACCAAAAGAAAACCCAAACAAACAAAAATTTCACAACATTTCTTCATAGCAAAACCATATTTAAGTGAAGTATGTATTTCAGAATGAAGAAAGAGGATAGTGGTGGCTATCAGGATGTGAACATATGCAGACTTTACAGGATAACAGTTTGCTTAACTATTTCACTGGAAATTAAAATTAGAACTACTGAAGCCTTGTAGCTGTAGAGAATTCACAGAAAAAAAAAGTAAAAAATCAAAATCTAAGGCAAATGGGGCTAAAGAGAATAAAAAGCATTTATGTTTAAGAGAATGAGAAGAAATTCAGTCAATGTTAATGGCTATAGCAAATAGAATTTATACAACTGTTAGCTAAATGAAATGTAGACTAAGTGGGTAACTGTATGAATTTCAGACAGATATCACTCAATTTTGACCAAAATAGATGGAATGGTTGCAGCCAGACCAGCTAAATACATCAAAGGAAGGAAACATTTGAAGATCTTCAGCAGCCTATGTGGGTGGGTGGGGGATAAAATCAAGTTTATTAACAAAGAGAACAGAGAATGTTGTACAGTGCTGTAGGTTACTTATCATCCTGACACCAATAAAAAGGAACGCTCAAGTGAAAAGACATCTATTCAGGGATAAGGTCTAGATGCCATACTTCTAGGAAAAGCATTGCTACTTCAAAATTAATATCCGGGTAAAGGTTTTGGAAACACAGTGTTTTATACAGGTGCATATGCAAATGAACATGAAGTGCATCTCTTGACTTTCTTAGTCAGTAGCCACATTTTCAGCCATTGCCACAGTCACCCAAGCTTGAAACCCAAATTCTGCACCCACTGCTGTCTCCAGTAGCATTCGGGTTGCACCTAAATCCGTGGCCAAAAAGTCAGTGCTGCCTTTAGCTGTGCAATGCTGAGTAAAATCCCCAAGTGACTATAATCCCTGCCTGCTACCTGACTACTGCGTCCATTTGAAGAAGGGCATTAACAAACATGTAGAATGAAAGCAAGGGCAAGAAGAGAGTCATGAAATAGGTTTTAAAACATCTCTGATAACAAGACTCAGAAAACTTCAACTAATTTTCTCATCATAGAAATTACTTCATCTAAGCCTAAGTACCTTAAGAAATTTGACAGAGCTCATCAATCTGCTTGATAGGGCTTTGAACTAAAGTTGAAGTTAGATCAGTTAAGACTAAATTAAATATAAAAATAAGTGTAATAAACCTCTGAAAAAAAAATGCCAAAACTTTTGTTGGAACTTCTACTACAAAAATTTTAAAGATATTTATTTTGGGTTTCTTTTTTTTTTTTTTTTTCATAAAGATATTAAACCAGGAACATGTGCAGGAAAATTAACAATTTGTACTAAAGAGATTATCCAGGTTATCAAACCAGCCCTTTTGGCTTTGGAAGTCACTCATCTGAATTTGTACAAAGCCTTACCTTTACAGCTTTCATATGAAAAGTTGTTTTAAATAAGATCTTGGGTAATGTTCTGTCCCTTTGTGTTTGTTTTCAGACTTTTGCCATGCCTTTTCCTGGCCTGTTTGGTTTCATTCCACTGACTTTGCTTGGACCATTTTTTATTTTGCTTTTACTAAGGAAGACGATCGTCTCTTTTTTTCACGTCTTCCTTTTCTTCAGTTTTAGTTTTCCCTAAGTGTTTGCTCCTTCCAATCTCTCCTTTGCATTTTCTTCACATTTTCAATCTTCCTCTTCTGTCTCTTTTTTGCCCCTTTCCAATCGAATTATTTAATGTGATCACATATGGAACAAATGTGTCAGGGAACATAAAAACAAATTAATAATAACTGCCAAATAATAAACAAAATTCATCTGTTAGCCTCAGCCAAAGAGGCTAAATGAATAAATAAATAAGGAACACAATACCAACACTTTGCAAAGCATATAGAGATCATTTATGAGCATGCTGGATTGCTGTATCTCAGCTAATAGCTTTTCATTCTAACTTCAATAGCTTCACTTATGATAAGTTTTCTAAGATACAAAGGCAGATATGTTGAAACCACTTTAAAGAGTGAACAGAAAGCACACATACGCTTTTTTCATAAAGTTCAAATCACAGCCAGGGGCAGTCTTACTGTTTTAGAAATTCTGACAGGTGTATCTGAAAGGCATTATCTTTGTATAGACTCCTATTATCCTTTCTGAGATAACTTGATGCATTCAATTAAATTCCTGGTGTGAAGCCCCAAAGCCTCACAATCATTTATTCTCCCTCTGCTCCAGCAGGGTTTCAAGCCCTTCTGTTTCTTCCATTTAGGACACTGTAGTCCAAGCTT
The DNA here is from genome assembly GCA_024733675.1 of Psilopsiagon aymara. Classification (NCBI taxonomy): domain Eukaryota; kingdom Metazoa; phylum Chordata; class Aves; order Psittaciformes; family Psittacidae; genus Psilopsiagon; species Psilopsiagon aymara. The sequence goes on from JANRGW010005774.1 coordinate 18,856, forward strand.
GGTGAAACTAACTTTGTGTCTAGTCACTGGAACAAATCACTGGAGCAAAATGCTGCAATTTAGCTCCCAGGCAGAAAATTTTTGACATCTGATTGAGAACTTTACACAGAAGTATGACACAGTTTACTTAATTCATGTGACCCCCACATTTTTCAGTGAATTCACTGAAGAGTCTTATATTTTCCTGTGAATATATGGAATCTGGGTTAAATGGTCAAGCATAAAAAAAAGATTTCATCCCAGACAAGTTTCTTCTGAACTTATCCAGGTAACTGGGGTGTTTTTTCACTTAGTTGTGAGTCCTGTATTTTTCATTTCCATGCCATGCTATTACTGTGAATAAATCCATCCACTAAGGCTTATGTGTACTCAGGATTCACCTTTTTCTTAAAGGCAATAGATATTCTTGTTAGATGTTAACTTTCAGACACTGCTATTCTATCAAAGGCAATCTATTTAAAACTATTTACAATGAAATGTACACATTACTGCTTCTGCAGAGCCAGAATGCAGCTTTTGAACAGCTGGGAAGGAACCTAGCTGTTCAAAAGTTAAGCAACAGTTTACAAGTAAGACTTAATGCATTCTTTCTATTCATTGCAGTGTTCAGTTCAAAAGAAAACAGTACCTAGAAGATACTATGGAATTTGCATGAGAACTTGAAACAAGTAAAAATCACAGATAATTGCAGTGAGATTGTTCCAGGAAAATGTTGTCATAGCCCAGGAGCTTCACCGGGCATTTACTTCTTCTTTCTTTTTCTTAATAAATGTATTTATTTATTTGTATTATTAACATTAGCAGTTTTCTTCAAAAAGAGCAAAGGAGAGGTAAGGAAGAGGCAATAGACAGAAGATTAAGTGGCTGTCCTGGGTTCAGCAGTAGCAGTCATTTTTCTCCTTCTTTGTAGCTAGTACAGTGCTGTGTTTTTGCCTTTTGGCTTGGGAACAGCACTGACAACACCAGTGTTTTTAGTTATGGCTTAGTGATGTTTGGTCTGGCCAAGGACTTTCTGAGTCTCATGCTC
>JANRGW010005778.1:0-41059 GCA_024733675.1 Psilopsiagon aymara
AAGAAATTCTTTACTGTAAGGGTGGTGAGGCACTGGAATGGGTTGCCCAGGGAAGTTGTGAATGCTCCACCACTGGCAGTGTTCAAGGCCAGGTTGGACAGAGCCTTGAGTGGCATGGTTTAGTGTGAAGTGTCCCTGGCCGTGGCAGGGGGGCTGGAACTAGATGATCTTAAGGTCCTTTCCAACCCTAACTATTCTATGATTCTATGACCTCCTAACAAAAACATAGTAGAGTTACCATAGTGTGTACTAGCCATATAACAAACTAACAATGTCTTCATAATATGGAATACAATCACACATTACCACTTTTCAAATAGCCTTGAAGCAAATGAAGAACAAGGAACTACTACTTTTAAAGAAAGTTAATACCCTTTCAAACAAGAAAGTGGGGCAAAGCTACGGAGGTGTAAAACAGCCCTATTAATGTTACTAATATTATACCCAAATTTACAGTTAACAGATCTAGTAATCAAGGTTAACCTCCCTTAGAATAGGTAGTCGCTGTCACTAAATGGATTTAAAGTCTTTTAGACCTAAAAGTCTTCAGCTAAAAAACTCCATGTGAGATCAATGAAGCCAAGAGCTACCACACAAACATCAGGCCGCTTTTCTCTTGCTAGGAAACTAGCATATGATCTGTTGCTTGCAACTCCAGACTGTAAACAGTTAAAATGTTGCATCAAGCAGCACTGCTTAAATTTTTGCTTAATTGTTTAAAGAAACCCAGCTGAATTAGAGAAAGCAAAAACAACTGTTAACGAACAACACTATAAGCTACATGAGGCAGGTCCGGCTCATGTTGCTGAATCCTCTTGCGCCTGCTGACAGGTATGCAAAGAAGCTGCCAATTGTTTTCTGCCAGGCTGCTGCACTGACCCCGCTGCTCTCCTTTAAACGAGACCTGATTGACTGCTATGTTGACAGAAACCACTAAGCTGAAATCGCTTTTTCTTTGTTGTATGCCAGGAGAGACTGATTTTTCTTGTCACCGACTGTGCTGAAGGAGAGCAGAAACATCACAAACAACTGCAGCTGACAGAAGAGCAGCACTCCTGCTTGCTTTGGTCATGCGCTAGAACCACCACCCAGAGCCTGGATGCTTCAGGAGTAGCTCTGCAACACCCATGACACTGCAACAGTGACAGCAGGCATCAAACTGCTCCCTTGCTTAAATCCTGGCCAGCAGAGAGCCACTTCCCTTGCTCCACAGGGAGATGAAAGTCAAGAGCAACAGTTTTTCTGCAGGGCTTCATAAACGAGCCACAATTAGTGGCACAATTTCACAAGTCCAGTGATAACGTCTGACAGTGACTAACGTGAAAATATACATTTGACGTTAATTTCACTGTCTGGATCCCTGGATCCACAATTGGCTGGATTTAACATCTGAAGCCCAGCAGGAGCATCTCTAAAAGTTTAAACTCCACATGAACTAGAAAGTAAAGATGGTCTCTCACAAAAGGTAGGAAAACGCATACTGGCAAATACTGTCCTATGGAAAGTATATTCACATTTTTGATAAACACTATAGCTCATAGAAAATATGGTTGCTGAAGAAACTTCCTGCTAACGACCTCTCTCTCTAGGCAAGACTAACTTCCTTTTCACTGAAAATAAGTTTGCAAGTGGTTCTACTATTGCTATTTTAATAACAATTCATTAAAATGTGCAAGGAAATAAAACTGCCAGACAAATTGATTCTTCAATAGTCAAGTGTCTTCAAAGCATAACATTACATTTATGTTTTCCAGTTATTTATGGTTGAGGGCAATCATTCCACCGATCTAGGGGAGAAGGCGCTCAGTACAGCCCACAATTAGATCCTAATTTATGGGTTGGTTTAGAATAGTTGCTCTTTGTTGATTTCAGATATGAAAAGCAACTCCTCTCAAAGTGGGCAAACCCACTCTTTCAGCTCTTTAATGCTAACGACAATGTTAGTTACAGCTTCATAAAGCATATATAAAACTGGCTGTAAAGTGCCTGTGAAGAGCATCCTAGGCTGTATTTTATGAATAGCACTGACTAATGCTTGGGAAAAGTAGCCTGAATGGAGCTCACGTCCACAAGAATGAAGATCCAACACATAAACCCATCTGAAGAGGCTTTCAAGGTGTCTCCATAGTATGGACCACTTCCCAGTATGTGCATCACCTACAAGGTACCTCTGCCTCTTTCATTTGCACTGATTGTGACAAACTTTTCTGTGTGCAGCAGCATGACAATAGCAGATGCTCACCACAAAAGTTCCTAAGCTGGATCTGCTGGCTGCATCAGGAGGACAGGGACCGTTGCAGGAAGCTTTCTCTCAAGTGCAGCAAGGGAAGCAAAAGCAAGGGCCAAGGCTCTACCTCATTTGGACACTTTTACATTTACAAATAAACAAACATTTTGTAATAGTGCAACTGTCAGACACCTGTTAGACACTCAGGGACACTCTCTGCAACCCTGTTCTCCAGGAGGGCTGGAAGTCAGAAAGCCCAAAGGGCTGTGACAGAACTGCACCAAAAACTTGTTCTGGTAACAGACTACCTCACTTGCAGCAACACATATTTCACTCAGTCACGCAAAGTGGGAGCTAACAAGGGAAACTGTAGACTTGGGAAAAACAGGGCAATAGCATTTCATTATCAGCTAGCAAGTGTATGTTTCTAAAGGATTTCTAAAGGGTGGCTTCAATACTTGCCTCATTTCTTTTGTATTTTACATTCCTATTATTACACACTACTTTCCTGAAGGCTAAACATCTTAACCTGTTTGAAACGTCAACCTCGGTAAAGAACACATACTACCTAATTTGTCCTCATTTCCACTCATCCAAAATCCCATTAACGTCAAGTGCACTTCCTTTTTTTCCTCCCCTCTCAATATGCAGCAAGAACAGGGCGTTTTATCCCCAGGTGGTGAAAGCTCACATATGGAAATATATTTAATTGGTTTAAAGATTTAAACATAATCTCCTCCCGCCCCCTCCTCACTGAAATGGCTCTCCAACAACTGAGCAAAGCACTCACTACAGTTACATAAAACAAACACAGAAGACTATGACAGGACCCTTAGAAAGAAACAGTTGCAACTGATTTTAGCAAAGCATTAGGGCTTTTAATTAGCAAGCTTATCTGCACGGAGACTGAACAGAAAACTAAAGGACATAATGCTGCTTTTTCCAAAGCATTCCTGTGGCACCCCGCTGTCCCCAGCATGTGATGAATTGTAGCCATCAGTCCTCTGCTCCATACCTGTTCTGCCATATACTGGCACCAAGTTTTAAGAGAAAAGGACACTGCCACATGTAAAATGGGGGATCCCACTGGCACTTCAGTCCCAAGCATCCCTAGAGCCAGGGGATGCAAAAGCAAAGGGAAAGGAAAGGAAGCAGGCCAGATGTTTTCTGCCTCCTTTCATGACTGCCCCAATCATTATCATTTTTCCTCTGCCTCCTGCACATCCCAACTCCTTTCTTTTCAACTGTAGCCTTTCACCTCATTTTCTGCCATTACCTCCAGCACCGACTGGTATAAAATCGGCATGTATCTTACCAAGATTTACATCATATCGAACTGTAGTTACTAAAACTGAAACACAAGGATAATTCATTCAAATATGTAACACAGAAGGAATATGACATTTTAAAATATTATGTTGCTATACTGCCTCTGGACTACAGTGAAATTCATAATTTAAAATGCAGTTAATAACTACAAAATATAATGAAAAACAATTTCAGAAATAACGAGTTCTCTCACACTTCACGTTTTCCCTTTTTTTTGGCAATGCGTTCCTATTTTGTCCTCCCCCACTTAATACAGCTCATTAGTTAGGTTCACTTTTCTGCATAATTATTCCTAAATTCCTGTAAATACACTGCATTACTAGTTCATGGAGGAAGACTGGAAACAGGTATCTAACTGAAATCACACAAAATGACTAACCACTGCTGTTCATGGAAGAGACCAAACCAGCTAGTGCTACCTCCTGCTTTGAGCTGACACTCCCCATCCTTCTGCAACCCATGCACATGATAACCCACACACATACTTCTCCCCTGTGTTGTTTGCTACATACAGCAGTCAAATTTCACTTGATGTTCTTTTAAAACAAAAACAACCCTTCTGCTTCCATCCATATCATACACAACAGCCACACTACATAGACAGACACCTCTAAGTAATATTTGTAATGGGAAAGGGAGGGGATTCAATGCGCAAATTACAGAAGACAAAGCATAATAACAATGCTGAAACTTAGGATATTTTGCTGTTTGGAACATTTTTTGTCATAAAGGGCAAACATGCAAAGCAGCAGGATCAGTTTTTCAGTCCCAAACAAAATGCCCATGAATTTACCTCTGACAACCTCTTCCACAGACTCTGTAGTCGTGGTGGTAGTCGTTGCAATACTGGTAGTTCTTTCAGTTGCCTCCTCATACTCTTCCTCTGTCTCTTCTTCAATTTCATCACCATCATCATCATCGTCATCAGCATCTTCATCTTCCACAACAGTCAGCTCCTCATCTTCCTCTGCTCCTTGTTCTTCTGCTACCTTGTCATCACTAAATGAAGAAAAAGAGAATGATGTGTCAGCAACAAAATCATTTCAACATTTAATCAGAAACTCTGGAAGGACAAGAAGTTACCTGTTTGTCCATCTTCCTTCTCTCTTTAAATAAAAAAGAAAGAATCAGGGACTCTAAAACATCCCAACAAGTAAGAAATCACAAATGCTAAAAATCACCCAAAAGTCATCATAAGTAATGCAATGAGAAAATTAGGAAGATGGCAGACTGGAGCTCCTCCTTTTGCACAGGGATGGGAAAAGAATAGCTACCAGCAATACTGTATTTTAATAGCTAAGTAACATTCCAGCTTCTTTCACTTATTTTGAAAGATGCTCACATTACCTCAAAATGCACTCAAGTTCAAATGCACAGCAAAACAAGAGCTCCTCAGGACTTGCAAACAGGAGCTATCTTACCTAGAGACTCACTGTGGACTACTTTGTATGCCTTTCATGGAGGACTATCAAGTGTTGAAGCAATCTGAAATTGTCTGCACTGACTGCTGAGTTTCTGTTCTACCCTTAAAAGTGTTATGTGAATAGAAAAGCATACAGGACACACTGTATGCTATTCCTACATGCAAAGTACTGGCACTGAGCACAGAGCTGTCTGTTTTCACAAAGGACAGGACACAGACAGTGGACATGTGATGCAACTGATACTTAGCTGACTGCTGATAGCTTTCATCTTTGAGGTTTTATCTCCAGCACAAGGAGCTCAGCTCAGATCTCTGCACTTCCAACACCATGTTGAAGCATAGGGCCTCCACAAAAGACCCAGGGTACTGACCTTATTATGATGGCAACACATGCACCACTATAAGGAAACCCCAAACTGCTGGGCTAAATGTTCTTATCCATCACAGTGCTTCAAATTCATATATTTGCCTAAAATCCTCAGGAATTCAATTGGTCTTGGATGAGAGGAGGAATACTGAAGTTGACTAAGTTTTTATGTTTCTTATAAAGTATTTCACTTTTTATGAGTACGAAATAAACACTGTATGTACACCATCACCTCTCAACTGCAAGAATGAGGTGGATTTGTAATGTCCAGTAGCTGTTTCTGATCTTCAGGCTTCTAGTCTTGGCTAATTACATCCAGCTAAACTAGGCATGCGGAGTGCAAGATATCCAGATTTTGATAAAGAGCATCAGAGACTATATGCCTTTCAACATTAAAGAAAGCTGCTCTCTGTATTTCTCTCACAAACACAGCACCCTTTAAAAAAAAGGCGCAATTATTTTTCCTCTTCCTTTCACGTGAATGATCACTCTCAAATATTGGCCAAGCTCATAAAAGTTAAAAAAGGACAACAAAACCAACATAATGCAACAAACAAAGGAAAGTCAATTAGTCACATGGAAAGCCACTTCAAAAGTAATTAGTATGCGTGCATCAAATATCCATCTGTTTTTAGCTACACAAAAGCATTCAACTCGGCTATGTCAGTCCACAGCATTTTGCTGAGAAATTCTCAGCATTAAGGCTAAGATTTTATTTTTTCCTTTGCCCTTTTTCACTTTTTTGGGGGGAGTGTCACGGTGAAAGGGGCAGGATGAAAGATGACAAATCTCCATGTGCACTGGCTGGCCATGCCTGCCATTACAGCAGTCCTTGGTTTCCTCTCCAGTAACTTACGAGAAGTAAACTCTTAAAGGGCACCCTCTTCATGACTTGCTGCTTGCTGAAGAGCTAGATGTCTGAGAATGTAAAAAAACACACAAGTGATGGAAGACGACAGGAGTTTATGAGATCAGCCTCCTGAAAATATTCTAAAAAGCCAGCACAAAAACGTACTAGAATATTCTTTCTAGTATTTTGATCACTCCTAGAAAAACTATTTCTGCTAGCAACACATTCTGCAAGACTCAATCAGAAGGGTTGTATTTTATTGTAAGTTTAAAAAAGAAAAAGGAACAATAAAAACAGAAGTGGTTTTGCCTTAGATTTAGATGCCTAAATGGAAGTGAAAGACGTGCTATACACTTACAGAATTAAGATGTCTGAAATTAGGCTTTAGAAGGTCATTTCCCTATATAGCAGGTTTCTTCAGAATCTCATTGTACACAAGTGTGAAGCTATACTCAGGTTCTAAAGAAGCACTCCATGCTTTCTCTAAAAATAATTATTTTTCCAGCTGCTACTTTATTTTTAGTCATATGAAGATGAGTTACTCTCTTCTCCTACTACTAGTGCCTTCCAAAGAGAAGGGGACAGGTTCTTCTTGAATACTCGAAACTAACCAGAGTAGCATTATTCTGATGGTTTAATCATGCTCAGAATATATAACTTTTATATAATCTTTTATATAATTTATACAATCATTCTCAGGTTATTATAATACTGCTCAGTGTAACAGACCGAACAGTAGGAATATGCAATTCCAGGACACAACCTAGCAAGGTCTGACAGTAACAACAAAAACAACCTCACTTTAGATACCAAGGCTACCTACTAAGTGACACACTCCTAAGTCAATCTCAGCAACCATGCTCTGCAGTGCAAACAGAAGATGACCACATCTTCTCAAGAGGCCATGGTTACGGCAGGCATGAGAAAACCAACAATGCCAAGTAGTCCCTTTGCAGCACTCCTCAGGGGCCCAAGGCCATGGGGAAGGAGCAGGTCTCCCAGCATTTGTCTGTAATCAGGGGACTTTGAGCCTCAAGCTTGGTGCAGGTTTAGTATAAACAATACTACACCTTGATGTGCCTCTGTCGCAAAGACAGCATGTAAATTTCACATAGCAAAGGTACTATGTCTTGTACGAAAAACAAAAAAATATGCTTGCTGTTGCTTCCTTGGATTTAACCACTGCTATTATCCCAGCTCATCTTCACAGAGCACACATGCAAGAGGGATGATAGAGAACAACAAAGAGGGAATGAATTTCACTACAAGTTCCAGAATAAAGCATCAACTTTTCAAATGGGTACAAACCCATTCCCTGCTTCGCAGCCTGCAGGGCTGTTTCTCCCTGTCATGCTAGATGCTCAAGTACCATTCCCATTACTCAATTTGCACCAGCACAGTGCTGTTTCCCAGACAACACATCTAACTTCTGCACACCTTTCATCTTGCTAACCAGTTTAAAGTCACCATTTCAAACAAACACTTACTACCAAATGAATGTGGTTACTGGTATTTTCCTTAGAAGGCTTGGAGTTTTATTTAATACACGTAGCTTACTTCTTGGTATTATTATTACATTTTACCTTCTTCAGTAAACAAGTATGACTCGGTCTAGTTTCTCCTGAAACCATGACACCTTGACAAATTTTTCTATATATTCCCTTGACACTGCCCCAGCCAGGGTTTTATTAGCACCACAGACTGCAGTGTCTTGTTCACAAGAAACTCTTGACATTCTGCTTCACATAGTGCTGCCAGTGACAGGATTCTTCAAAGGCTGCTCAAAAAAATACTTGATATGCTGACAAGTAAAAGCTGTATTATCACCATCTGAAATTGCCAATTAGTCATTTGTCGAGGTGAGCAGCTCCAGAGAGGATCCTTCAACCCTGGAGCGAGGGGAAACCCCTCATCCAGGAGCCTCTGTTCTGAGTGATGAGATCCACCGAGGGAGCCTCGAGCCCTTGCCAGGTCTTGCCCAAGAGCCGGCAGCTCCACTTAGGCGTGCACGGATTCACAGGGCCCTGGCACAGGTTGCCCAGAGAAATCGTGGCTGCCCCATCCCTGGCAGTGTTTAGGGCCAGGTTTGACGGGGCTTGGAGCAACCTGCTCTTGTGGAAGGTGTCCCTGCCTGTGGCAGCGGTTTGGAACTGGATGAGCTTTAAGGTCCCTTTCAGTCCAAACCATTTTAAGATTCTACATCTGATGCCACAGACATCCTGGGGTTTCATGGAGCCTTAGGAAGTCACTGATTCTATTGACTCCAACAGAAAAAATTGACCACTCCAACAGGTGTATTTCCGGTTTTAAAACAGGTAAGACTGTACAGCTCCTGCTAATATGCACCTAAAGTGAGCTACAAGCAATGTTTAAACTATGGATCTGTAATGTATATCTAAAACCTACCTTTTCATAATCCGTCACTTCAGTAAGAGCTGGCAGCAATTTATTACCTTCACTCAGAAGCATGCATTGTTCTGCTACTTTGTGAAGGTAAAGCTGAAGGAGAGGTAAAGGGAAGAAAAGCAAACTACCACCTCTTGTTGTTCAAGAAGTCAGAAAACATGAGTAAATGTAAAGCTTCTCTTCTGTATTCCAACAACCTGGACCAGAGACAGGGGCAGGATGTAAATGACAAGAGTGATGAGTCTTCTTTCTAATGGTGTTTCAGAACTCAAGAGCCACAGCATAAGCTACATTTTAATAACAGGTTTCTATCTTCAGCTATTACCTTCAGACAAAAACATAGCAAAGCTTCCAATTTAAGATAAAAAAATAACTATGGATTAACTACTTTTATTGGGAAGAAGATCACGTTTTTCTGCAATAAATGCTCCTCCATTTGGATGTATTTAAACTGTGATTTTGCCAAGTAATGAGCAAAAACATATACTCCATCAGTGGGTGAAAAAGGTGCTCCAGACAGATGTTTTAATATCTGGAAAGATTAGCATTCCCTACACTTTGCAGCTGTATTTTATCACAAATAGATTCCATCTGGACTGAGGTTTTTACCAACCACGAAGCCTGAGCAAATAGCTGGGGGAAAGCTAATTCCAAGAGAGGAACCAAATCAACAGTAGCAACAAGCTGCTGCCTGCCTACAGAGAGCAAAGCCACATATGGTGGCTCTAGACAGCTACGGGAATTAACACTGTAGACGCAATTGCTAGACATAACTTGCAGCCTGAGCTCTTTCACCCTAACAGGCTGAACTGATATAATTTATACATCCATTACTTTTACTACTGCAGGTGCCACCACCCCAGCTTCCAGCGTCTTGTGCTTCAGGTTCCTAAAGGCACAAAACCCACCACCCCTCAAAAGCCTCTACAGCACCTTCAAATGAAGTCCAGAAAACCTGTGAAGGGACTAGATGGCTGCCAAGCATTCAGCCTGGGTCTAGCTTTGCTTCCAGAAGATGATTAACGATGATCACAGGCATACATATTATTCCCCATTTACAGTAAAGCTCCAGAGCACAAAGTTCTTTAACTGTGGGAAACGGGCAGATCCCACTGTGAACCTCTATATGCCTTAAGAGCCAATGCCTTAAAAAAACCCACCAAAACCACAAAGCAAAATACAAGAGCAAAACACATGCTTGGAATCCAAACAAGAAGATTAATGCATTTGAGATGGCCTAATTACCAGGGCTTTTGATTAAAGGCAAATCAGAAAGCTAACAGGCAAGTAACCAAATTCTCCATCAACAACTCTGCACATTGGAGGCCTGATTATTTTCCACCTAACGTCCAAACTATGCATGCCTGAAAGAGTTCTGACCAAAGGCTGAGATTTCTCCAGAACCTGGTCTGATCCCATCACTGCACTCTTCTCAATGGTGCTGCGAATTAAACATGAATCAATACAGGAACTACTTAAAGCTAAAACCTAAGCCAACAGTGCACTTTGGCACATGAGCACTCAGCGCACTGTACTGTTTGTTATTTAACTCTGGCATACCAGCCCACTTCAAGACAAAGTTGAATACACTAACTACGTGAAACTGAGTAATGTAAACACGAACTAACAAAGTAATTTTGCATAGCATAGAAAGAGGAAAGGAAGTCAAAATAAAGTTGACTTGGTTTTGTGAGATTAGGCACAGAGCCAGGAAAGAAAAAAGTTGTGCCAGACCTCCAGTCTATGTAACTGATCTTTCAACAGGCCTATTGGCATCGAAGTCGGGAAGATTATAGTGATCTACAGAACTGAAAATGTCTGACCCATAAGGTATCTCAGCTGTTTCTGGTCTGTGTTAAGCAACTACAAAAGCACAAATTGCTTAAGAACTGCCTTGGTTATTTTCACTAGTGCTGGATTATACTAGGTTAGTAAATCAGGAATGTCACAACAAGAAGAAATAACGTGATATTCGGAACACATATAAACACCTCCTAAGAGACAGTTTAACTTTTAAGAACCCACACAGGCACCGTCCATTGCACAACCAGTCAGGACAAGCAATTCATGTTGCCTAGTATTCTTCATACATTCATTTTGTTACTTCTAATTATTTTCCTATTTGTTTTCCTTCTCTGGGGAGGTTAAAAATATGTTTATTTTCACATTTCCCAACAGAAAAAACAAATAAGCTATTTCAAAAAGTGCTACATAGGCTGCTTTTCAGTTCTTAGACCTTATCAAACAACTGAATGATGTGCTTCAGACTACCTCTCTGCTTTTACAGTATTCAACCTTTTATACAAAAACAGTACAAAAAATGTGCCTGGTTTCATTAACGTTGATAGAAAACAAGAAAAGTTGCACTAAAAATCTTTCAATTCAATCTTTAAATAGAGCACTTACAAAAACCAAATATGCGTTCCTTGTCCTACTGCCTCTGACAGGTACAGTTATTTTTAGTCCCCACACTGAAACAAGAAAGTGTACTTTATACCATCAGAAGCTTCTTTCCATAGCTAACCTGCTTAAAAAGATGAGTGTACAAGGTGGCGTGTAACATTTGATCTTGTGTTTCATACGAGGTACCTGTTGCCTGATACACAGGACTTTTTCAAAACTGACCTTTTTTTCTCTTGGAAACAAAGCCCTTACTGGTACCACTGCTCTGACAGTTTTCTTTGGAAGGCGGAGGATTCAGCACGGGGTTATGTCATTTTAGAGGACAGAGTAATAATATATTTAACTCGTGTTCTTTTTCACTTTGTTTCTGCTGAAGATAAACTTGAAAACTATAAACATATCTGCAAGTACATAAAATCATGCCCTGTGAATCTGGTGACACTGAATAAATATTAAATCCAAAATCCCAACATCAGACATGCATTAAGACTGAATGCAATGGAAGAGGGCAGAGTAAAGGTCACCTGTGCATCCCTGTTTCAACCAGCTCAAGAATCAGCAGAAAAAGCTCTATCTGTTACAGCAAGTTTGTTTCCACAAAACTTCTGCAGTGCTCAGAATGGACTGTTCAGTGCCTCTTTGTCCAACCTGCTACCCTACAGATTATCTGACGCAGCCAGTGTGAACTCTGTACCAAACAAAGTACTTGCCCTGTTTGTGGAATTCATCATCTTGGTGTGCTCACACAATGATGACTGGGTAAAACTGGAATAACAACTTTATTTTGCAATTGGGAAAGCAAGCAAAAGTCATACCAGAAGCATGAAGTCACTCCGGGCGTTCGAGACACATTTTTTAGAGAATGTGCCATCTTAAACTTTTTAAATACAGCCGCCAGCAGCTGTTGGAGGCCAGGACTTCTACAGAGCAAATTATGTGCACTCATGCAGCCATAAGAAAAATCTTTTGTCTCAAGTGTTTTATGGCAGCCACAGCATGCTGAGCGTAGTAGAGGACTTTCATGGCAGAAGCAAGCATAGATCCAATTCTCCCGGTCAGCAATTTATTGCTTTAACCTCTTCTTATTCACTTAGGTCACAACTGAGTGTTATTCTCTTTCATTAGCAGTGATCAAGAGAGATCCCATGTGAAGAAATGTCTTGTTATTATGCAACCAAAGCCAAAATACTTGCATTCAAGAGTTGAAACCTTTTCTATCAGGAAAAGAAAAAAACTCTACAAACCTGTATGGTTTTGCTGTTCCATGCATTCAAAGTGTGCAGCCTTAGCTAGAAGGCAGAGGAAAAAAACCTACTTGCTACAGAAAATGCCTTTTTATTTTTAACTACACTATGCTGTTACTAGCACAGCCTCATGAGAGGCAGAATAATTTAGATATCCACAAACCACCCCAATGCTGAGCTCTTATTTATAGTACAGAACATGAGTATCACTAAAATGTAAAACAGCAGAAGGAACTGCTGGCTAACTTCATGGAGGGATACCCAGAATACATCCACCAGTGCAGAGTCATGCTGATGGGACAGTATGTGTTGAAAAACCCAGCTGTAAATTTCCCACTTCCCATGTTTATTTCCATGCCTTATAAGTAGCACAGTGCTTGAAATGGGCTGGTATATATTATGATGTCAGAAGGGCTTCTTAGAACATCTTGCACACAGATCTGAAGGGTTTCTTGAGCTGATTACTACACAAACCTTTCTCTCCCATATTTCAGTCAGCACAAATCACTGCAAGCATCAAATCAAGCAAACTTAAAATGTTTGCTTACAGAATTTTTGCCTATTACTTAAGGAAAACACGGCAGCTGATGGGTCTTCTGTGAGGTCAAAATAAAAGGAACCCGTCTCTATGAGTTAACCTTCTAGTAAATGCCCAAGTTTGATGCCATTAACCTGAAATCAGCTTAACAGTCACTGGAGCCATATGAGTAGCCTGCCCAGCTAGCAAACTGCTTTTTAACCAGGGGTCACAAAAGCCTGGCTATCTTCTGCTCATCACTTCCTCAATTACATTAATTCTCTCCACCCACAGCCTCATCCATCACTTCAGTTAATCACTCAAAGAGTGATTGGATTTGCCGGCTCAGCACTGCTGTAACTACCTCTCACAGAAACGTGATTTCATCAATTCCATTCTAACTTTTCTTGCCCCAAGAAGAAATCCAACACTTTGATCTTTCTAAAATCATTAATGCTTTGTTGTTTCTATCATAACCTCCACATTAAAAAAGGCTGCAAAATGTTATTAAAAATACATTATGAACTATCTGAATATTAAGTAACAGCCAACATGAGACACAAACACAATTAATGTAAGAATATGAGATAGAATATGCTAATAGTATATAAAAGATGAGAATAGAACAGAATACTTGAAGCTATTCAACAGAAGTAACATTATCCCTACATTTGGTGATGACTTAGTTTAACTTATAAAAAAAAGTAATCAAGCTTTATCATTAAAATACTCAAGAATTCAGTTCTCTAACAAACCAATTCAGTGAGGACAAATCTTGTACTGCAAAATTCACCTATTCCAGTAACTGGTGTTAACCTATACTGATGGCAAACTTTACAGGAGGGAAAAAAGCAAGAAAAGCTTATCAAGTTTGTTAATTCCTGGTGTTCACTTGAGGGCACTGGCTCCAATTAGGAACACTGTGTATTAGGACAGCTGATGAGAACACTGCCCCCGGCTGCACCCCTTCCGGCTCCTGTGTCACGGACGACTGAGCTCCCCACCAAGCAGACCCTGAACCACTGCAATAGCATACCATTTCTGGCACAAGGTTCAGTTTTCCTTTCATTTCCAGGGGTTATGAACAGACTGCAGCTCAGTCAGCACAGCAGGGGAAAAGTGCCATCATTTTAGCCATCCAAATGCAAGTCATTTCCTGCTTCTAAGTCAGAACCTGCCGGACTCTTTGTCCAGCTTCACGTCTGGTTCAGCTTTGACAGCTCAAGTGCTGGGAAGCCAGGGGTAGATCTATTTATTTTTTTAAAGAATCATTTAGGAGATTCCCCCTGGAGCATTTCTCATTGAAATATCAGAAACTGACTTTCCAATTTAATGAAGAAGCTTACATCACCAAGAACTCACTGTTAAAGATGAGTATCAAGATGGCTTGAAAACAGGTGAATACTCTACAGAGACAAAATTTTAATTTTCTTTTTGCTCCACTGAGCATGTTTCCAATGAAGAATTTAGCCTCAGCACCTCCCTTTTTTTCCTCATCAGTAACTCTTTTTTAGCTTTAGAATAGCAAAAGCATCAGAAGGACTCCAGATATCCCATTTGTATTTTTTTTGGACAAATCTGGGCTCAGAGCTGGACTACTAATTAAGCCTTGGATTTTTGACTCAGTGCTGGAAAGACAACAGTAACAGCAAGAACAATACGAGATAACGAAGGAATGGTCAAGAAATACAATGTCACTACATACTAGATACAAGTATGAGGAAACAAACAGAAATTGAAGGACTTAAGTTGTGAGAACCTCGGAAAGATGTGCCCCCTGCCTCATTTCTATCACTCCACATTGTGACACCACTCAGGGCCTGACTCTTCCTCAGCAATGCAGAGCTTCCCCACCACTTGTGGACTGACACCCCAGGGCCCACATGGCCAAAGCAGGGGTTTACTCCGGGCGTCAAAAATGTGACTTCCCTGCAGGTGTAATTAAAGAAATGACCCGCAACTCCTGACAGCCAACACAAATCATATGGTCAAAAGCCTGTCCATTCAGATGGGATGTCCATCCCATCTGGGGATGCAACACAGAAACCTGTCTTTAGCATGGGAAGAGACAATACATACCAGCATCACCACCCTCATCCTCCTAGTCTTCCTTGCTTTTTCCTTCCATGTTCAAGCTGTCTTTCTTTCTTCTTTGCAGTTCAAGCACCAAAGAGACTAGAGTATCCATCAGATCAATAGACAAGGAAGATTACAGCATTTTGTTTAGTTCTCTTAATCTCTCTACTTAGTTAATATGCAATGGCCAAAAATACACCTGGGTCAAACTATTCCTTAAAGACTTTCATGCTGTATTTCCAAATACATCTTCTGGGGATGAAGAGGTAAGTAAGGTAAAAACAAGGGTGAGAGGAACACAGGGAGATGTAATCAGGAGAGATGGAGCAAGACGGATTCTTGTTTGGGACAGCCCTTTTTTGATGAACACTAAAGAACAGCCATGCTGGGTTTAGCATTTACCTGCTTTACCCACATTCACAATTGAAACATCAGCAGGTCTCCGACTCTTGCCTACATTAAATCCCCACTGCTCTGGCCTGCAGGAGCCCAAAGAGAATTAAGCAGTACCTAGTCACAACTACACTTACAAAAGGAAAGAGAATTTCTCATGTATAGAAATAAATAAAACCCATAAAATTTGGCTTTCAAAATTCTTACACTGACTCTTGTATACTACCAACTTTACTTGCTTATGTGTCACTATTTAGACTTTGGCATTTTTCATAAATATGTGCCACAGGCAGACATCCCAACTGCCTGTCTGCCTACTTTTTGTCAAGGCAATAGTGTGACACAACACAAGGACTCGGCGTGCTGCTTTACAAGGCCAGGGCACTGACCATGGCCAATTTAAACACACCTTGTGACAGCCTGATTTAATGACAACACTCTGGGGAATTTCAATTATAACTAATTTGACGTTGAGGTCAACTTACAGACATTCCTGAAGCAAAAACACTAGGTAAAACGTCTGGTGACACCTTTACACCACTGAAGGCACAAATAAAAACAGAAAAAAAGCTAGAGAGTGAAAGAAATTAGTTATATGCTTCCCCCATGTCAAGCGAGGATCAT
Organism: Psilopsiagon aymara; assembly: GCA_024733675.1. NCBI lineage: Eukaryota > Metazoa > Chordata > Aves > Psittaciformes > Psittacidae > Psilopsiagon > Psilopsiagon aymara. The sequence continues at coordinate 15,860 of JANRGW010005778.1, forward strand.
TAACAAATTACTCAAGCAAAGCAATTCTATTGGGCCCCTGTGACTCCTTTTCCCCAAACACTAGAACAAGACTGATAACTAAAAGCATAGGGGCTCACCTGGAAATAATTCAGTATAACAGGCACATATACAACACTGCTTTCACCATTAGAAAGAATTGACAAGTTTTAAAAGCCTTTCAGGATTTTTTTGATTAGAGTTGGAGGAGGAAATGATGAAAAAAGTAAGTTTTCCCAGGTACCACTGACAAAAACCCCCAAACTCTTTATGCAGTCAAAAACCATACAGCACTTTAATTACTTTTTTTTTCCACACCTGGGAGATGAGCACTCATCCTTAAACTCAGTCTGGCACAGGGCTACAAAACCAGAACAACACGATTACCATGCTGTACAGGACAGATTTATTTTAGTTTTACTTCATAGATGCCTAATTATAAGCACAAAGTGACTGCACCCTTTTGTATTAGTTATTGTAGCAAAAAACCTACCATATTAACTATCCTATAAAAAAAAAATCACTTGGCAGAAGTTTATGAGGAGCTGTAAACCAAACCCTTATAAAATACACTACTCTCTGTAATGCAACATTTACAACAATACCCAATTGTTACATCAACCCCAACATACATTTTATACAAAAACCAGACAAAATTAATTTGGCCTAACCTCTGAGGGAACAACGAGAAATGAAATCTCCTATTTTAGAATCTGAAAATATGTTCAGATTGTCTAAGAAAATGAGACAGCTAAAGTTAAGACATTATCTTCTTTCTGCTCCTAAGACATGGGACTTACTTGATATAACCCTTAACAATCATGCCCCAGTTTTCCCGCTGTGAAAGAAGGAAAATGCCCACAGCCTGTTTCCCCAGCAGTAAGGAATGCCTGGGAGGTCTCTCACACAGTGAGAGGACAGGCACGCATGAGACAGATGTAGACAAACCCTGGAAATTTCCAGCTTGGGCATCACTCCTAAAGATGTTCAACCTTGGACACCAAGGACAACAAAGCTTCCAGCAAATACCCATGTCCAGGCAGCAGGGCCACCAGGCTGTGCCGAGTCTCAAGGGCAGCCAGAGCTTGCAGGTCACTTGACTGAGCTGTAGCTGTGTGGGGAGAGCTCTGCAGCTATATTGAAACCAGCACCTGCGTCTGGCTGCCCCTCAGGCAGTCTTCAAGGTAAATTTTAATTAAAGGTGTGGATAACAACAAAGAACACCACTGCTGAAAAGTGCTCGTGACCTCTTAGTCAGTTAATGCTATTTCAGGACAAGCATGACATGATGCAATTTCAAAAGCATGGGCAGATCCCACCTGCTGGCCTCAGGAACAAAAAGGGGGTATATTATACTGTCACCAAAATACAGCCTCCCTCATTTCCCCAGGTACCACCAACAAGCCACACCATGAGGCAAGCCACATCCTTTTACACCCAGATCAAGGTGGTGGTCAGACACCAGGTAGGAAGAATGTCTGTCTATGATGGCACCACAGCCCAAGCTCCCTCTATCTGCCTCTGATGGCACAGATATAGGCGCATCTGAGCTTTGCTTCCTCCTGTGCAGAAGGAAATACCCATGACAAAACGAAAAAGAAAACACAGCGCTCCAGAGACAAGTGTTGGGTGTAAAAAACACAACACAGTCTGGAAAAAAGTATCTACAAAATGAAGGCTGCAGCGTAGATTCCTCTAAATGGCCAGAATCTTAAATGCAAGCATTCAAAATTCAGATCTGAAAAGTCTGAGATATAAAGTCACTTCAAAATACATCACCTACATTTGTTGGCTTCTGCTTTGTAACAGGAGTTTTCAGAAACAGGGATATAATCATTTGCTTTTCAGATTGGCACCTCTACTTCAAACACCTTCACTTTGACTTGGGTGTCTTAAAGCAGCCACAGCCCTTTGAAGGCCCACATAACAAGGCACACAGCAGTCACCTTGCTGCTGCCCACTGATGGGGAGGTGGTCTGTGCACAATGTTTTCCAGTGTCACTTGAGAGAGATGGGAGAATGACGCAGCCAGCCTGGAGGTTTCACTTCCTGGGAGTAGTATTGGGCAGGGGCAAGGCGAAAGACAAATCACATCCGGCTGTGGAGCCTTCTCCAAGCCAGATGTAAGAAACAAGGAATATGGAATCTTGCAGCTGAGAAGATTACAGAAGACTGGTTTCTACTTATGTTCTAGCTGGCCCACCTGGCAATTCGACACACAGAAGACATGGAGATATGCATGGCAAAAGCATCTATAAGGCCTTATTTATACAATAGAAAAAAAACGGGATTTTAAAGAAACCAAAAAAAAAAAAAAATAGAAAAGTAATTACTGAAGTACTCACATGGTACTGACAACTAACTTTAGCCAGAAAAAATGCCTTCTGGGTAGAAATAGCCAAAAAAGGTCAACTGCTGTAAGAGGAATGCTGTGGAATTCCTACCACAAACCTGTGGCAGATTAACAGCATGAAATCCTTCTCCTAAAGATGAGCTGGTATCTTCTAATTTTCACATTATCTGCACAAACAAAAATGTTTTCCAGTACTTGCAGCAGTGGCCACAAAGATGGCAAAGCAAACACAAATATTCCCCAGGACTAGTGAGTGTTCCCCTCCCTAAAACACACAGCATGATCTGGAATGCTCCCTATGTGCATTAAAAGCCATCAACTGGAAGACACTGAGAACTTGCACCTTGCTGATCTAACCCAAGTAGAAGCTACTGCTGAATGAGGAAAATACTTTGATGGTGTTTTGTCCAACTGATGTACTAACAACACACTCCCTCCCTGCTCAGAGGCTCCATGAAGAACCCAAACTCCTCTGACAGAGGGTTTTGCTTCAGAGCTGCTAAGCATCAGCACTGGCTTTAGCCAGCGTACATGCTACCAGCCTTCTCTTCCCTTCATACAGTGCCATGCTGAGGATATATTTACACAGAAAGGGATGCTGAACTCTTTGAAGGCTTCAAGACAAAGCAAATAGCGTCAGTGTGAGATCACCCGTGCAAGGTGAAAAAAGTGGACATTAGTAAGCACTTGAAACAGAGGTGCACAGCATATTGTGAATTTAGCATTAGGGAAGAACCCCCCTACTTCTCACCTCCTTTCTCCCTCACAATCAGCTTAGGACTAAGGCATATATATATTTACATTCACACAAACATATGGTCATACATATACGAATATACACACACAAAATCTGAACTACCACCCACTGCACAAAAAAATGACTAATTTCTTTTTTCTTTTTTAACATATGACTAAATTTCAAGAGCATTTCTGGCACCAGTACACATAGTTAAAATGCAGTTGAGAAGCTGAAAAGGCAGCAAGAGATACGAGTTAGTCAGTGTAAAAGAACTGCAAATTGCTTGGCTCTTCATCTGCAGTTGAAGTGCCTGATAAAAGGATCTTTTAATATTCCTTTTGCATGCACTTCTATGGGAGGAGAAAAAGTAGAAAAAGAAAAAAAATCAGTATTTGCTTGGAGCTTCAGAAATAGATTCAAATGCAATTACAGCTTCTATTCCTAGAGGATACAAAGTTTATGAAGTTATTCTTGAACTCATCTCTTCAGATACTAAACTGCTTTATGAGGAACAAAATGGGCTAGAGTAGTAAATTAAACGTTCAGTGACAAATATGAAAAAGACAGAAATGGGCTGTCACACAAACAGAGGTGAACTCTTATTTAAAATATTTCAGGAATTTTTGATCAAATATATGAAAGAAAAGTTTTTTACCTATGTATTGTATATATCGCTATAATAGATAAGACATTTAATAGGTATAGAAGATACTATCTTGTGTATGTATATGTATATACACACACATATGATACATACACATATATATATACACATATATATGAGATAAAAAAAAGGCAAATTTGATTCAATAAGAATAAGGCCTGCACTCAGTTCTTATTTTAAGAGAATGTGTTCTAATCAGTAGCTAAATGAAATATACAGAAGTGACACAGCAACAATCCAAAGTCTGGCTTACAATCCCATTGAAAAGGTTATAAATTGCGACTCTTTGACAGCTGTTGGAAGCACAAGTAAGAAAAAAAGCCTGAAGGTGTCAAGGTGTAAGATGCTGGTTTCTTGCATCAAGCAGTCCTGACCATCCAGTCCAATTTATGAGAGAAAACTGGAAACTGCAATGCAGAAATATTTATTTTAATTAAATTTATTCCGTTATCCACAAAGAACTCTTTCCTGCAACACTTAGTAATGCTTTGTCAAGAAAGATTTAGATGCCCACCATGACATGATTTCTAATTTTTCACTGTTTTAATGCCATTTATTTGCATCAAGTTACAGCAATTCAATCTCTGTCCTTCCTCTCTACACTGTCCCTGATCTTGTTTCCATCTGGATTATCTATTAACTTCCCACATATTCACTCAATTCAGTCGTCATTTATTTCCAGGGCTTTCCTTGAAACCACCAGTAATCAGCCTGAGGTTCTGGATTTTGTATACTACTTGTAAAAGATGCAGTATCATAAACTAGGAAGTAGAAATACTGCATTAGCACAGTATGAAGTGATAGAAGTCTAGGGAGCATAAACAGAATTTGAATGTAGATCTCGGTTTTATGAAGAAAGCATCTTAAGAGTTGTCTGAATTTAGCTGCAAGAATGTAACACTACACTCTGTTTTCGTAAGTGCTAACATGCCCAAGAGTATAAAAAGGCTTTGAGAGCACCAGACCACCCAGTTAAACGCAGTCATAACCTGTATTTGGCCCAAAATTAGCCTATGAACATGAAGGATGTTAAAGGGTAAAGACAAGGATGGTATTTTCCCCATCCACTGCTGCCTTGAAAATGAAAACTCCATCTTCACAGCAGTGTATTAGTGAATCTGTCAGAAGCTAGATATTAAAACAGATTTTCTTTTAAATCACATTTAGAAAGTAACTGTCAGCAGAAAAATATTCTTACAGTAATAATGGCACATTGTTAATGCCTATTAGGAATGAAGATGTTCCAAAACCTCCAAGTTATGTTGGCTGAGTATCTGCTGCAGAACCTTGTACTGAAAATGAAGCATCTTAAGGGTATAGCATTTCTCATTTAGTTGTCAGAAAGTATGTACTTAAGCATTTTCTTATTAATATGGAAGTATTTCTCACTGAAGAAATGATGAGGTCATCAAAAGCACTAGAAAGATATTAACAAAAAGCTTATTAACAAAAAGCCGCTCTGTAGCAAGTTAAAAATAAATGAGAACACTGATGTTTTCTACCACTGTAGTCGCCAATTCACTTACAAGCAGCAGTGACTCTTACACACTGAGGTCTTTTAGACAGATTTTTGGCATTTAATAGGATGATAATAACAAGTTGAAGGATAGAAAGTCACTCTAACCTTCCATCTGCATAGTCTGCATCGGCACCTCCCCACCAGACATCTGAATCATCATCTTCGGCATCAGCTGAATCAAGATTGTCGCTTTCCTCTGCTAACGGGCAGCAAACAAACTCCACACCACGAAACTTGTCAATTCCACAGGGCAGCAGCATGCCATAGTCATGCAGATTCATGCTCTTCTCACTACAGGACTACAGAAAATAGAAAGAAAACAGCAACAATTTTGTCATGGAGGAAGCTAGAAAAAATGTCACAGACCTTCAGAAAATGTAAGGGGCCGTGTACTGCCCTAGGAATTGGAAGCTGGTAAATTGCATGGTCTCTGGATTTTGAAAGACAATTTAGGATAGCCATGTGTGCATTCACTACCTGCATGGTAGGCAATTCCCAATCTTTGTCCATATGACTACTCTAAGCAACAAGTTCTCCCTTTCCCTGCCTTTTAATCTTTCCCATTATAGAAAGGCTTGTCTCCCCCCATATAAAATGAGAACTCGGTACCCTCCTGTGCAAAATCCTCACAGGTTCTGCCCCATAAACAGCAAACCTGAAGGCAGAATACTGTTTAATTTGATGTATTAATCCTGATCCTGACGTATTGATGCTACCGAAGAGTTCACTGCAAGACAGATTAACTTTTAAAATATTTAAAATACCTGTTATACTGGAAACACTTTATCGGCTCTGAAAGCTTCTAGTCTTGTTTGGAAAACAGCAATGCATAATTATACCTTAAAGAAATAGTGATGTAGGACAGAAAGATATAGTGATATAGGACAGATGAAAAAAGGAAAATAGTTCAGTGGTGCACAGTGATGGTTTTCTTCGGGGCGATACCATTCCAAGTCTGCATATACTTAAAAAAGGCTGGGATTTGTCTGCATGAAGCTTGGTGCCTTCAACGCTTCATTTGAGGAACAACAGTATGATTCAAGCAAGAACTGAAAATCCGAAAGGCTGCTGAGCACATTACAATTTTGATCTCCAGAAGGTGGAATAACATACAAACTAAGAGGTTCCAAACAAAAGAGCAGCCAGAAATCTTGTAGCTCATCTCTGTTCTTATTCCTCTCTACATAAGGACAAAAAAATGTCCAAATGCATTAGCAATTATAACATTAGGTTTATTTCTGTTTTCAGTAAAGCACTGGTGATTTGTAAAAACTCTGCGCTTGGCTGCAAAATGCATTTGGCTAGTCCTATGTGTTATCAGCTCTCCTACCCTTTTACACTGAATTTCATCTATTACATTCTTTAAAGCCTGTCTGATCTCTGTGAAGCACCTGGCATACCAATATCCATACTGAGGACAATGATAAAGGCAAAGCCTAGGCATTAGTAATCAATATTCAGCTCCAGAGCAGCACTAACACAAGAAGCCAAAGGAGGCAGAAAAAATGATGGGTGTGTGAGTGGACATGAAGAAAAAAATCCGGTGCTATGAAGCAGAGTCAGTGTTCCAAGCATCAAAGTTAAATATCCAATAGCAGACTGGTGTGCTCAGCAGACTGCCTTACAAAGCAGAACAAAATACCATTTGCTTAAACATTCATCACACTTTTAAAACTCCTCCTCAGAAGAGTGATACAGCTGTTAAGAAGGAAGGTGGGAAACATTAAAACAGATGAATATACCTCTTTTGCAACAGTATGCCAGTGCAGGTGAGTTTCACACACATCCATCCTTTCCTGGTGAAGGAACTTGCACTTGTCTGGTACCAGAAGGGCATCACTCACAAACTCGCCCACTGAAAGAAAAACAAACCCCAAAAATGTTAATTTCGTTTCCAGTACCTCATCCTGTCAAACTTTTAGGCAGACACAGGGTAGCTTCCATGAATGAGTGGCAGGATCTGTTTGCAGAGAATGGAACAGTTTCTAAATGGTGCTTCTACTACGCTCTTCTTCAAACCTTCCATTTCAAAGCAGCTCCTGTCTTTGATCTCAGTATTAGATGATGTACTGATGTATTAGACGATGAAAACTTTAGCATAATGTGCTAATTTTTGTATATCCAGCGTGAAACTTGCAGCACCCATTGAAGGCATATATATGGTGCAACATGAAGTTAGGAGCTGATGACTCCAGCTCCTGGAAGGAGTGCACAGGGATGGGGAGCAACAATTACATTTTGCATTCGACTACGGGTAGGAAGAGGGCTTTAAGAGTTTTGTAATATTTAGTTTTTCCACACCAAAGAATATGACACCAACACATTATTTTAAACAAGTCAAGAGTATTTTTACAGTCCACTTAGCTATTTTAGTTGATGCAGCCTCTTTATTGCAACCTCATTTCATCAGCCAGACTTCAGTTAGCCCAGAAGGCTGATGAGCAAGTGGAGCTCATTAGCCAGAGAACAAGGTGATTCATGGGTCACCTGAGTATCTGGACAGATTGAAATGGGGAGAAAAAGCTCTTTACCAAGGACACAACTGACTAAAGAGATAGTGCTGTCTTCAGCAGTAGAACAAAAATTTATACACTAATGAAAAAACAATGTTCACAGCTTTAGTACTGAGAAGTAAGAAGAAACTCAGCTATAAGTAACACAATTTATTGGACTAAAATCAACATAATTTTGTATAATTCTAGCACTGCAATTAAATAACCTCCAACACCTTTGAAGATTTTTCTTTTTTTTTAAATGAAAAATTACAGAGTACTTTCAGAACACTGAGACACTGAATGGACACTGGACTGTGAAAGCAGATGACTCAGCTGGCAGAAATCATCAGCTCCCTGAAGCATGTTTTGTCCATAACCTCCAAAAACCTCCAGCCTCTGTGTGTTAAATGAATGAACCAAGGTGGCCAGTGGCTGTATGGATGTAGTAAAGGTTAATTAATCAAAGTAAGATCACTACAAGTTTACTGTTTCAGCAGTGGATCATCTCAGGAAGCTGATGAAGTGGCCCTTGAGGCTTACAAAGTTTTAAAAATAACCGATACCCAATGCACTGGGAGAAAGCCAAGTTCAGCAACTATTTGTATACACCTTTGTGAATCACCAAGATGGGTATCTCACATGGAACTCCTTGCTATAGTTCAGTGCTTTTGATCTGAAGCGTTAAAAAGCCAGTCAGTTAGTTTAGTAGGATAAAAAGGATTTCGTAAACTTTATTCTCCAGTGACAAGCAATGGCTGCAAACTATTAACAGAAATGGCTTCTAAAAGTTCCAAAATAAACTTGCAAAAGTAGCGGGTTAAAACACTTTCCTGTAACCCAAAATACAAAATCTGCAGCTTCTGTTAACAAAGTGTCTGCTGCCAGTGGTATCGCACCCAAATCTTGCCCTGACACTTGAATAAATTTGCAATGCTTTTTTAGCTATACTTGTCTTTGCCAGGGACCATCCCGCCACATACCCAAAGTCACTCAGTACGTAAGTAAGTGGCAATTGCTGCTGCTTCAATTTAGTCAAGTACCTGAGCACTAAGCAAGCACAAGGGTGTTTTGCTGAAGACTCACAGAGTACATTGACTTTGCTCTCCTGGGAAGCAAGACTGCATACAGAACTGCAGCTACACTTTTCTGTCTGTTCAAGCATGCAAAACATTCAGTCTTTAAGGCAAACATTTCTATAAAGCAAACAAAACAGACTCCTTGAGTTTTATTCCAGCAAACTACATCCAATCTCAGAGGCTGTGCACACAAGCACGTGTGCAAGCTGGCATTCACCTACTGACTTCTGACACGCACAGGCACGCAAGTCCAAACGTGTGCACACCCAACAGATAACCTCTGAATGAAGCTATTCCATTCACCTTAACTCCCTGCAGTATCATCAGAATATTGTGTGCCTGAAGTTAGAACACAGTTAATGGTATACCTCATCACTGACAAAAATTACCCCTCGTCATTTTGGCCTAAGTAACGAATACACATGGACCACTGAGTGACATTCATCAAATGTAAGATGGAAAGCTGTATGTAGTACAAAGTTCCAGCCAATGCAGCCTGGGCTGCGGTGTCATTAACAGTACGCATGAGTACGTAAACTTAAATAACAAAACAAAACACAAAAAAAACCAACCTCAAACACACACACTAAAAAAAAAGTAAAAAAAGAATTCCCCAAACCACCTAAACAACAAAAACTTCCCACTTTCTTGAATGGCTATACACTAAAGAAACACAAGACATTAGGATATAATTGAATGTAGAGTATTAGTTTTGCCTTTTATACACCAAATGTGAATCTGCTTTATAAAATCAGATTCCTTGAAAATAAGGTAACAGCATCCCCACAGCAACCCAAATTCTCATTTCAAATGAGGCTCCATTTTGCAACCGCTTTCTGAATTTCAGAGAAATAAGCAATCCACTGGAACAAGCTCCCCTATGGTTTTCAGAAGGAAAGGAGGAGCTGGGGAGAAGGGTGGTTGTTTAATCTATCCACTTCATTATACAGAATTCTAAAAAATTATTCAGGGTTGTGAACATCTGGGCAGCAGCAACCACTTGCAACTTTGCATGAGATACCTTCTGCCTTCAATTGAATTTTTTATTACAAATAAAATCTAATTCTGCCATTATTTACACATGCAAAGAGTTCATGCACTGGAAACTTTATTCATTCATTTCATTATAATTGTTACTAAGGGTTAATGCAAAGCTTTGAACTTTCGTTCTGTTTTGGTTGTTGCTTTAAATAAATTAATGTTCAAGTGGCAGTCTGATGAACTAAACTGAGTTCACTTGACAACTGCAACATTTATTTTGCCTGGTCTAGTTTAAAAGAAACACAAATCCATCAGAAAGAAGCACGTCAAATACTTCTGATTTGTATAGAAGCTTCTACCTGTGTCATTCCAGTGCACATTTAACTTTCAACACTGCTGAATCCTAAGACTTTGGAGATTCTTTGCTTTCTTCAACAAGTAACCCAGAGCATACACAGGGACAACAACCAATCCTGTGCTCCTAAGAGACAGGGCCAACGTGCATGGCTCCAAAAATAAGTGAAATGTATAGTAGTACCTGTGTTTGCCAGTATAAGCCGGGACTGAGGTAACTGTGCATTTGTCTTGGCTGATGGACCCTCCCAGCCCAGCACTGGCTGTAATTTCCCGTCAGGGGCTGAGAACACTACGCATAATTCAACTCCAATATTATTTTTTTCTTCCAGTACAGCAACATACCAACTTGCACCCCACTACACCACCCTTCACACCCTGCCTGTGAGGCTCAAGTTGGATGAGCATTTCCCTAGGTAGCAGAACTGCCTTAAAAGCCTCCCTGGCCCCACGCTGGTCCTTACCAGCACCTTACCACCACTGCCCTACTCAGCCACCGGTACACCACAGCTAAATCAAACCATGCCAGGGATGGAAGGGTCTACAGAATTTGCACCAAATCGACACTGCAAATTACCACCATCACTGGCACTATTTCTGTTGGTCTTATATTTATTACTTGTTCCTGTACTCTTCCGCCTTCTTCAGCATCTCTTGTATTTGATTACAGCTGTACACCTGCGCTCTGCTGAGGTGCTCCAATAATAAACCACCATGGCACAATTTGTCTTGTGGTGAACTCAAAAATCAATAAACTCCCTCAAGTGATCCAACACACAAGTGTAAGAGCTTCTTGTTTTCCAGTACCTGTTCACCCACTCTTGCAGGGAAGGGCTGGACAAATCCAGACTTCTATGGCTTGTGGGTTTCTAAGTAGCGTGGCAAAAACAGTCCCAAAGTGGAATTCAGGGCAGAGATCCGTTTACCAAGAAACACCATCCTGTGCCTACCATTCGTTTAGCTGAAGGCTAACAATCCACTGCTTGCCCTTTTAATGAGTTCCTAGTTGCTAACTCAAACCTGCACCTTCTTTTACTGCACAGCAGAACATTAATTGTGCCAACAGTCAGTTTAATTTCATTTATATAATTCTCACTGTTTCCTGTCAGTAATCCCTTTCCTGATGCTCAATTCTCCATTATATTTGTAGCAGCATACTTCTTCGTATCACCCCATCAGGGTGTATTACAACAGAGCAGCAGCTCACATTTTTCAAAGATAGCTTTGCCGAAGGTTATGATGCCACATTTTACTATTAAATAATTTTATAATAATAAATAATTTTCAAGCATGTCCTATTCTTTAAAAAATACTTTTGGAACGACCACAGGTTTTGGGCTGTAAGACCAGAAGTTCTGGTTCAGAAATTTCATTTTTCAACACAGCAAAGACTAAGAAAAGCGTTACATCAAGAATCAACCTCTAGCAAGAATTAACATTATAGTGAAGGCAACTGGTCATGCACTGTTAAATCTTCTCTAGGAAGAAAAAGGTTCAGCCAGTGGGCACACTCGTAAGGTGACTAACTTACCTGTTTAATGGCAGATACGGTATCAGTGAAAAGTAATTAGATATAAAAATACTACATCTTGAGAGAAAGACAGCCCTGATCAACAGATTTTTCCATGCACTGCATAAACCAGATGGGATGTGAGAATCCATCCACCACTGTGCAGAAAAAGATTAGATAGATAATAAAGGTAAATAAACCAAAATCCATGACAAAACCAAACACCTGCTAGCAGATGGCTGCAGATGGTTAGAATGCCAACCTACAAACAAGAATGTGCAAATTATGTTCCGAGGAGTACTTTTGAACAAAGCCTGTGCTAAATTTTGCATGGGGAGGCAGCACACACGCTGAGGCTCTAGGACTCAAGGCTTCACTGTCTGTGTCAACAGTAAGAACAAGTTCCTTGCTAAAATGAATGCACAAGCTCAAGTGTTTGCACCACACGTATTTGAGAACATTCTGAGAGCTGTGTCTTTTCACTGTGACTTTGAGTAGATCACCCCGTGCCATCACGCGCTCTGCACAGTGCGGCAAGCAGCAGGTCAGCCCTGTGTCACTCCCCGTCCCTAGCTTTGTTCTGCTCTGCTCCCCAGGCACAACAGCTCAGCTCCCCATAACACCTCTGCCAGCTCTTGTGCCTACCCAACATTTGGTTATACAAATGTACTAACAGTTATTACATATTATGTTACACAAATATTATTACATTTATGTAAGTAACCATACAGCTTTAGTACTTTTATTAAGGGTGATGTTTATATAAGTCTTTCCGTATGATGCTTTCTTTTATTTATAACGTTGGTAATTAAAAGTTCACTGCAATCTGCATCAGAGTGCAAGGCAAACACATCGGCTTCCAGCGCAGCAAAGAAGCAACATTTTGCTGAAAAATGCTTTTTCTTTTCTTTAGAAGTCCAGAAAAGCTGAGAAGATGCAAAGCACCTACAGATGCTTTGTGGTTTTCATTTTCCAGTAAAATGATTCAGTAAGCACAACTATCTAGTGACATACCGAACCAGTCACAGCATACTTCGCTATTTTAGACTCGTTATCTACAGATCAAGAGGCAGAGGCTGTGCCTGCCAAAACCTGGTTTAAATGAGGGTCTGCTGCCATTCCAACCCCCCGGGGCATAGATACCTGCCCTGGCCCACAGCACTGCTTTCCTCTGAACTTGGACATGAGATATGTTAAGCTGGATCATATGTTAAAGATCTTCAGTCTAGTTTACAGGATTTTAACAGCCTCAACAATGGTTTTGTAGATTTCTCCAATTTAAAATCTTGTTTTAAATGAAAGTTCAAAACAAGCAGTGTTCAGGAAGTATGTAAAAGCATTCACAAAAGATAATTTCTGCCTATGAATATTAATACCAGTACCCACTCAGGTATCAAATACCACCCTAGTGTATGTCATCACCCAGTAACTTACAAGGATTGAGAGCAGCATCAAACAACGCTGAGCCCCACCCGAGGCTGTCGCGAGTGAAAGTCACACCTCAAAGGAGCTTGTACATGGGGGACATGAGCATGGAGGTGGAGAGCCTGGTATTGCACCAAAACCCTGCTAGCCTTAAAAGCTCAAAACCACTCCCCTCAACCCCATCCCAAACACCAAAGTCAGAGGCCTCTACCTAGCCCCCATCCATCAGCCAAGAGAAAAGGCAAGGTGGTGCTGATAAAACATGACATCTGCAGCCTGGACCACCTACATTTTCTGGTGATTAACTGGCTTCACTCATCATAAGACTGTGCCCAAAAGAGAGCTCTGTAAGAAAAATGTCCCTACTTCACTGTTCTATCTGAAATCTATATATAGCATAAATTTCACTAAGAGACCCATTGGCACGGCAGATGTACAGCAACGCAGACCTGCATTTGAAGGGGAGGAGGCACAAGCTACAGCACAATCTACACAGCCACCTCCAGCTAGAACAGCAGCTCTTCCATCTTCCAGAGACTTGGCAGAGATCAGCACCAGTCCCATTAACATGCCTCTGTATCAATCCTTTTGTCTTCATAAAGTTCCAAGAAGTTATTTTCCATAACTATAGCTGGGGTTTTTATTATTTTTGGGCAAAACCATCCACTATGTTTTAAGCACCTAAAAGTAATGCCAACGGTTCTCCAGCTGACATTTTTTGCAGCATCAAAGCAAGTGCCTATTGCTTTAGTATTTTTCTGCTTCAAAGTAGCCCTTGAGTACCCTCTGTATTCCTGCTTTCAAAGAAACTTGAAAAGGTAAATAGAGTACACCCTCTAAAAAGTGGTTTATTGCTCTGTTATTTGGCAGAGACAAATACATCCTGATGCAAGCACTCTTAAGTAAACCACCTTTACTATTGACATTTATTAGGCTACAAAAGTCAACTATTTGGGACGAGCAAAGCTCTTCTATTAGATTAACAACCGAACGGTACAGGCATTTCTAGCTGTACTACATCTTAGCACCTTGATGGTCTTGGAGGAATTTTGAGAAAACAATTATAACAGTACTTTCACAAACATATGACATTACTTGGGACATAAGATCAAGGTAAAAGAAAAGCCACTATAATGAACTCATTGACATGGAGTGCTATTGTTGATATATCATGTGCTCTACTGTGATTTTTGGAAAGCCCAAATAGCTCACACAAAATACTAGAATTGAAGGGCTAAAATCCCTTAGGTATATTTGGCTGGATGAAAATAATTAACTAAATACCAAGAAATAGACCTATATAATAGACCTATATTTCATGGTGTTTATTATGTCTTCATTTTCATAAGGCACCATACACAAAAGCGGTTATTCTCAAAACTTTATCTTCCTTCCTTTGTTGCTCTTTGATCATAGACATAAATGGACTTTCTGCTCACTTTACTACTTATTTGCCTGACTGCATTTTCTGTCTTACTTTCCAGGCAAGAACACAAGCATCATTCAAATTTGATGCATTATGCCAATAACAGATACATCTATTTACATGCAATAAGATTCAAATACACATCATCACACATTCTGTCATGTTTATAGACAAGCACATAAACATTTCTCAAAGATCTGCCGCACCTCAATGGTTCATTGAAGCATGAAGTTCATTTACTTCTCTCCTTTTTCCACTTATCTCTCTTACCTTCACTGAACAATCTTAATGAGAGAGTACAGCAAGATGCCTTTTCTGTCCCTCTCTTACTCATTAATGCAATATAACAGAACTGTGCTTAAAGCCCATTACGCAAGCATCATGGGTTATGCCATTACGGGTTATGCCATTATGGGTTATGCTGGGATTCTTCCTCCTGCCCCATCTTCCTAAAAAGCCCATGAAGTACAAAAACACCCACCCAGAATTCACCAGTGTGATCAGCAGGAAAGGTCCCCCAAAACAGACTATCTGAAGGGTTTTCCCTTCAGTTTGCTTTCGTTAGGCACCAACCACTCGCACAAGCAAACTTTTGTGCTTCACACCACAAATTAGAATGCTGCCTCTTGAACATGATTTACTGAGAAATGGGCCCAAAAGCAGGCTGCAAAGTCGAGCTCGGGAAGCTGAGAAAACTCAGAATTAAGTTGCTCTCCCTCCCAATTCCTCAGTGCACTGGTTATATCTGCAAAGCTTCCACCGCAAATTAGAGTATTTGCTGCATACATAGCCCCCTCCCTTCCAATTACACAATCCTCACTAATTTCTTGTAAATAGTTAGGAAATGGTATGAATAAAGCCTAGAAATGTCATTCTGGGTAGCTTGACTCCATCCTGCCTTAGTCACAGTGCTCCTAGGTGATACTGCCCAAGTAAAGACCTTTTCTCCTCCTCCTGCACCATGATTTATTGCTTATTGCTTCCTTTCCCTCTCTTCTCTACAGCCCAAATAGACTTTCCAGATTCACTTTTTAGTTTTGACTCCATCACTGCAGTAGTCCTGCTCAATACACCCGTACCAGGACATGGGCAGCTGCTCTGGAGAGACGGTGAACGCACTGGGCGCAGGAATCTCGTGGCTTACAGTGGGAAACAGGACTATAAAGTGAAGGATGTCATCTCGGGTGCTTGCCACAGGGTAATTTGGTGCGGTATTTTTGTTTTTTGGAGCAGAGGGGTTATTTGGGGGGGATTCAAGGTCCCAAACTAAGCTAACAGCAGTATGTCTAGCTAAAACAGATTTTCTGCAGTGCTATAAAAAGAACAAGCAATGAAAATCTGGAAGGTGCTGGAAGCCAAGGTAAGTCAGACAAGACTGATTCTATGTACAGCATAACAGAGGGAATATTACTGGGTTCCTCAAGAGGGATGGAAAGAATAACCCAAGAATTGACTGGAAATTGCTTGATGTACAGAAAACAGTTGGTAAAATTCACAGAAATGAATAATCCTGAAAAAAGAACAGTACTGGAAAACTCTAAGGAACAAATTTGAAATGCAAAAGGCTTAATTAGACCATTTGTGAACAATTAGTAAGATTTTGTCAAGAATCCTGGGACAGTGGGCATTATTTCAAGTATCCTGAGCCACAACCAAGTAGAGAAAAAAAAATCAGGAGGGAAACAGGATAGTGATACCTTCAATGACAACAGCACTTTTACTCCACAAGGAAGTATGTGCAGCCTGTTTATGCAGAACTGTCTGAAAGATGCAGTAATATGCCTGCCATTACATGCCAGCTGCCATTCTGTTTGGCAAACATCCTGTCTCTGTGTAGCTTTTTACAGCAAGCTGCAGTGAAACAAACACAGAAATGTTGTTCCCCAAAGACCAACCAACTCAGTCTGGAAAGGAATTGCGGGAGCAAAAGATAAGAGTATCCCGACTACCCATGCCCCAGAAAGTTTCCATGGAAAACAAAACCTGAAAAGTTTTCTTCATAAACATTCCTCCACCAAAAGAACTGAATTTTTTCTCTTCCACACTGAAGCGCACACATTCTCATCAAGAACCAAAAGCAGTGCGTGGGGTGCAAGGAATAGGAAATGACAGGGAAAGAAAAATCAAAGATTTCCACCCCCCACCTCATGCTGAGGACCTATTACCAGAATGATGCAGCAGAAGAGACTCCCTGAATTTGCAAATGCCTCTTTTAGTAAGGTAAGATTCCCCTGGTAAAAGCAGCATTGGTTTTAACTGTTTCCAATCTCTCTGCTGAATGATTTATCTCAACTAGGAAAGTCGTCAACCATTCCCAGGTCTATTCAAGGCAGCATTCACTTTCCTCTGTACTCATATTTTAATGAAGCTGGTTTTCCAAAAATATCGCAGAAGAAAAAACTATTTGCTTTTAAAAACTAAAAACATTCCTAAGAACCTTTTCAAAAATTATTAGCAAAATTGCATACCATGATTTGATAACTAAAGTTGACAGATACTGTGGGGCCCATTTTAATGCACTTCCTTATGTTTAACTATAAATACTAAAATTTCTCAAAAGTAGTCTTAACATTCCAAATCTTAAGCAATCATATCTTTGTGAATCTTATTTTTCCTCCAATCTGTCTTGAGGTTTTTACAAGCTATAACATGGCTGAAATGCAAACAGATTAAGCTCCATAAATGTAACCAAATGCAAGAATTTTAACACTCCAGCTATTAACATCACGTTCCGCTGCCGCTGAGATGCATGACAAGCTACACATCAGCTGTCACTGTTTGCGCTCTCTCTCTCACAGCAGGCAGCAGATATGCTTTGCAGCAAGATCTGTAAGTACAAAACTCCAAGCAATTTAAACTTGTGCCTCCCTTCTGGCTGAAGTGACACTCAATGCACTTCAGTATAAAAGACATGCCTGGAAAACGGGCTCTGATATGGAAACAGCATACAGGAAGAAGTAATTGGATTAATTCATTAATAACTTATGTATGCATACTACTGACTTGCTAAAGAACCTACTGTTTGACCTATCAAACAGTAAAATGGCATAAAGGTAAGATGCTTGGAAACAATTCAGCACAACTGGGACCAGTAATCCCACTGTGCTTTGCATTATTATACAATGAGATATTAGGCAATTCTTAGTAACTGGGGTAAATCTGCAGGCATCAGGAGTAAGACTAGCAAAGGCCCCAGCAGTCACTGATGCCTAAGAGGGAGTAATGACCATAAGCCTACAGACAGGTAGAAAGAACGAAAATCCTATAGATGCCTTGAGGGCTTGGCCATTTCAAATGCTAGGATTCCAATAAGGAATATAAAACATTTTAAACAGGGGAATGTTGTTAAAATAAAACACTTTAAACAAGGAAATCTTACTTCAGTAAGATTTCAGGTCTGGTTTACTTTTTTGGTAGGTCATTTGTCCGTACATCCCTCCTCCCACACACCTTCACACTGCATGTTTCTTTATAAAAAAATTTATTCTTTTTACTTCAGCAGTAATTTAATTCAGTTGTTGCTCTCTCGCTCTGTTCTGGCAAAGAACAGAAATCACTGTGAAATCGAGCGGTAATTGTTTCTGCAATACCATCCTGCGCAAAGGCTCTGATGAGTGAATAAATACCTCCATAAACAGCAGCTGAAGATCACCTCAGCAAAAATACCTTGCTGATTATTAACCACCTAAGCTATCACTTTCCATAATACTGCTGAGCCCTAAATATTCTATTTGCCAAGACCAAGCTTCCACTCAAATTTTTACCACTTCTGGGTGAAGGACTTCGCTGTATTACCAGTCAACACACTTACAATCAGAGCTGCCATTCAGAAAGGCTGGAGGAGTGAGCTGACAGGAAACTCAACACCAACTCCTGCCCCTGGGAAGGAATAAGCTCTGGGAATGACACAGGCTGGGACAGGCAAACTGGGGAGGAACTCTGTAGAAAAGTCTAGTTGGGACCAAGATCAAGTGGAGCATAAGCATGTTCTGACAGCAGAGATGCCCAATGGTGTCCTGGGCTGTACAAACAGAAGCATATATAGTAGATTGAGGGAAGTGATTAACCCCTTATACTTTGCACACATTAAACTGCATCTAGGACACTGTGTCCACTTCAGGACATCCCAGTACAAGAAAGATACTGATGAAAAGGAATGAGTTCAACAGGGGATTACTGAGGAGACTGGAAAATTTGGCCTATGGGAAGAGACCGAGAGTATGGCTTGTTTGTTCACCCTGGAGAAGAAATGGCTTCAAGGGAACTAGTATCTGCCATGGAGACATCACGAAGACACAGTGAGCTGCTCCACAGTACTGCACTGCAGGAAGAGAGAGTGGCCATAGTTTGAAACAGGAGAGATCTCAAGCAGATAAACTTGCAGAGGAATAATCACAAGAATACTTAAACATAGGGAAACAGCTGCCAAGACAGGCTGCAGAATATCTTCCTGCAGGTTTTCAGGATCACACCAGACAAAGCCCTGAGCAGCTGGCTAAAATTCAGTATCAGCCCTGCCTCCAGCAGCAAATTGGACTCAGAAAGTCCAGAGGACACTTCCATCATAGATGTCCCCATGATTCTATCCATACCTTAAATCTCCCCTGATGCTAGCAACAATCAAAGTAGCAACAATCCTTGACTTCATTTCATTCACACTGGCCTTCAAAACATCATTATTACTGCATCCATCGTGTGACCTACTGCTTGGGTTTTTGACGTTGTTGCAGACTACAGTATCATCAAGAAAGTGGTGCCTTGCCTAGTTCACAGGCACCTTCACATACTCCGTATGATCATGTAAGTTTAACTGAATGGTTTGTTTTCCTGTTATCTATTCCAAATGCGGGTGATAGCTGAGTCAGCTTTATGGGCAGACAAAATGAGAGGCCCACACTCAGGAGTCAGGAGGAGGGTGGGGAGGAAGGTGGTTCTAGGCACCAGAGTCCCAAACAGGTATTATCTATTCATAACCAGCACCAAAGAGGAATATTTGGCCACAACTGGTATGGCACACAGGCCAAAACACACTGAAGACATCATTCATGCTTCTTCCTGAAGGCAGAGGATTTTTGAAAACCAGAGGATTTTTGGGCAGTAAGCAACCTCAGAGACATCTTGAGTATCACTGGAAGAGGAGAAGGGGACCTCAGTGCACTCAGGTGGCTCAGAAAGGCATTCTCTAATTTCTTGGATGCCCATAACTAAACTTAGCTGGACTCAGCTGAGTGCATGCTATTTTGGAGAACATTTTTCTTGAGAATAATAATGTACAAAAACCTGTTCTAAATTGATTGTGTTGTAACAGATCAAATAATAGTAACTGTATGCAGCCAACTGCTCATACATATAAAAATGGCATTAGAGCTGGAATTACAGCTTCAATTTCTATTAGAATTTAAGTTACTCGTGAAACACCTTGACACAGGAGACATTTTATAAATTTTGAGAGCAGTTACATAACTGAAAATTGAAATAAAAATTTACAGCTGCCTACTATTTTAAAGCTTAACAAAAGGAAAGGTATATGAGACTTCAGTATTACTCCTTTATGATATGCCAAATTAACTTGGGAGATCACTGTGGGCTAATGAAGACGAACAAATGAAGTATTAAAAAGGCTCATGGTAAGCTGCAGAAAAAAAAATGTTAGCTTAAGATTCAATCAGGTTTTAATCTAAAAACCTTGTTTCCCAGACTAATTGACAAAGCGACACATCAAAATGTGCATGATTTACAGAACGGAGCAAAAGGGCATGTGGAGGGGAAGTTCACACACTGTAACCAGACTGAAGCCTAGCTTCCACACACCCAAACTTTGAAACATGAAAAGAAACACTGAAGTTTGATCACATCAGTGCTCTACAACAATACAGCGATGACTGTGATTTACACATGTTATGTTTTCGATTTTCAGTGTCAACTCAGTATACAAGAGTATTAAACCCAAGACAAGTACCGAAAACTACCTTTTCTAGCTAAATGGCCATTCATGAGTATGAGAACTTGCACTTTCAAAAGATTGTGCTCAGTGTAAATGCTATTTTACACTGGTCTGGGACAACCCAGGTCACTGTTTCTCCCCAAAAAAGGGTGGCTCTGCTCTCACAGATAGCTTTTGGCCTCCATACGGTAGTGTAGGTACCATGAGATGGAAACCCTGCCCAAAAGACTTCATTTCTTCCCAGACTAGAGAAAATTTATGCAATACAATTCAAGCTTAGTGAGGTTATAAAACAGATGTAAAAATATTGCCTGGTACACAGGGAGCTTGCTGAATTTGAGGTTGATTACAGAGCTTATGAGGAATTTCACTGTAAGAAGGAAATATTCCTGAAGGTTGTTCTCCAAAAAGAAAACTGCACACACAAAAAAGTCCACATTATGCAAAGGGAAGGAGCTTGCCTATCCCATATTTAGAACAGACTGAATAAACAAGTCCAAGAAAATAGGTAAGAGGAAACAGTTCTGGCTGTAAGCTCGCAGGCATGCTGTTGATCATTTTTCATTTGTACTGAGAGGTGAAATACAGGCTTTTCATCGATAGTGCAGGATGCTCCTCTGTGTTAAGTATCATAAACATGGTAAGATAGTCCTTTTCCCAAAGTGTTTGTAATCTCTGATGGGTGGACTGGTTCCAAACAACTATAGCCACTGCAAGGTGATAGTAAATAATCATCTAACAGATTAGGAACAGTCATGAGGGGAAGGGAATGACTTGACAAAATACCACCTATTCAGAAATCGTGTCCTAGGTTAAACTGCAACATAAAGGTATAAAACCACATCATATATAAGACCAACCCAACAGCCCAGGGAAAATAAAAGCCAGGCTCCTCCAAAGAATGGAGGATCAGAATTGCTAAGGAGCAGAAACTGCTAATGTATTCACCCAAGTACCTTCTGGAAAAAGTAACAGAAGCCAATATTATTACACAGCCAAAATTAATTTGTGTTACCAAAATTAACTTTGATATCAAATTGTTATAACTCAATTTTCAGTTGACCTAGTTGCAATGATCTAATAGGGAAAAATGGGGTAATTTAAATATTTTGCACATCAAGAACTTGCTGACAAAGCCATTGGGACTTAAAGATCAAACATATTAATGCAGAAAGTAAATAACTTCCAATAATCACAACTGTCATTCATTATCCCTAGCACAGGTTTTTGCTGTCTTCTGATATTTCAAAGTAAACAATTAGGAAGCATATTTAATGGCCAGGTTTGAGTCCAGACCTAAGATACAACTCTTTCCTATCAAGTCTGCAGTTTTTAGGCACACCAAAAAAATTCCCGTGTAGAAAACTACAACAAAAATTTAGGGATTAAGAAGAAAGGTTACGACTGTAAATATTTTTTTTAAGCATATTCATATGTTCCTAGTAAAACTGAAGTACTTTGCATTAGCTTCAGATTCACATATTTAACTGGAGCAAATTGCCCTTTAAGTTCCCTTAGTGATCATTAATAACTTCCAAGTGATTCTGAACATTCTTAAAAAATGTACTATTTATCAAACTGAAAGCCAGTAAGAAAGCTCAAAATGTCTGAATAAAGTTTAAGTCCACAGTGACAGCAAAATGCAGACCTGCTCATACATTCACTAATACAGATGATACCTCTCATGAGGAAAGACTAAACTGCAATCAGTAACCCAGCACCAATTCTTCAAGCTAGTGAAGTATTAAAGCTATTAGCTTTACTTTTGCTAACAAGCAGGTTGTGACTATTCTTAAGTATTATGCTGGTATGATCTACACATAAGCAGACCAGTAAGTTTAAAAACCAAACTGGCCATGCACAACCACTTTGCAGAACCAGTTTTTTCACTTCCACCACTTTGTAACTCCCCTATGCTGGCTTGTTTCTTCAGTTTTAGCCCAACAAAGGTGCAAGTGGAGAAGAGTAGAGTACAGTCCCATTCAAGTAAAACCAATGCAAGCCATCTCATGGAGAGGAAAGAAATAAATGCAAAGCATAGGATGAAAAAATCCCAAACATACAGACAATCCTATCAGATGCTTGCTTTGGTAAGTGAACACCAGTGCATTCCTACCCCTGGGTACCGTAGCTGTTCTTCCTTTACCTTCCTGTAACAACAGACTTGAGTAAACTAGAGAAACTCGTGATATCCCCTATACTAACAGGCCAGAGAAGATTGGCAGGCAGGCAGATGATGGTAGGAAGTAACAGGTCACTTTGGAGGGGACAGAGTACTTTCTCATCATCAGCAGTCCCTGGCTTCCAGAGGCCAAGCTGGCAGCTTCTTGAACCTCCCAGCCCATCCTGACCGCTCACCCCCCGCCTCAGCTTTTGTGCTTTCAGAGCACAAAAAATCTTACACAGTCAAAATGGTTCCTTAAAAAACACTTAAAAAAACATGCACTACTGTTCCAGTTCTTTTGGAAGAGAGGTGGGACAGAGGGCTGCTAGCTGTAGTCTAATCAGCTCTTGGCTTTTGGGGCAGTTGACAAATCATGTGTCCAAATTTGAAGGGCTTCAAGAAAAGCAAACTTTAAAACAAACAAAAAGCCACCAACAAAACCAACATCCAGGAACCGAACCAAACCAAACAACACCCCCTATCTCTCCATCAAATTCATCAAAAGCAAGAGCTGAAGGAATTTGGGACAACTTGTTAAAAACAACAAAACACCAAGTGCAGCTACATGAGAAAGTTCGAGTTTCTGTTGCTACTTACCCCACAACACAGCATACTAAAAATAGCTGGCTTTTCCAATTTCAAGGAGAATCTGCTGCCTACATGGATTCATCAAAACCCGAATTCCTAGACAGCAAATGGATGCTTCATTCTCATAAACTGCAAGAGAAAAAGTCCCCACATCTCACCACAAAATGTCTCCTGTTACGCTATAGTTTTTAACATTGATCACAAGTATAAGGTTTTATGCGAGCGAGAATGGAGTGCAAAGGGAACTTCTGCTTGCATGATAAAGATGCCTGTGCTTCTGGGTAAGGGACTGGAAGTGCTGAAGCATGTTTGACCTTCAAATGTCAGCATGTTCATCTTGTGAAGACTTCGGATGTTTACACAAGCATGAAGTGCTGTAGCTCTTTCCCTAGAGACACACTCTGAGCTCAGCGATCCATCAAGCCGGAATACGGCTGGTGTCATCCCAGCACAGCTCTGTGGACGCAGCCCTGTAGCCCTTGAATACCAGCTTGCCATTTCCTGGGAACGCTGCTGGGTCCAATACGAGGCTGTACCTCCCCTCCACCCCAAGTCTGTCAGGGACGAGGTCTGACGAACGAACTGAGCAACTTCCAGCAGTTCAAGCACAGCCCTACAATGCTGCCATGCCTCCCCTCCTTGCCAGTTATGGATAGTTTATTCGAGGGCAGATAAACGCCATGGCACTGCGCTGTCTTTACCTGAAGGGCAAAGTGTCCTAAATGAGAAATACTTAGCTGAAAATTAACCAAGCTCTTCCCCACACTTAGTGAAAGTCACTTTGCTTACATTTTTCCAAGGTTACAGATGAGCTTTCTGACCCAAGCTTTTTCCAAACGGCAGGCTATCCACTCAGGATGAGAAGGTAAAGGCATATTTATAAATGGATGTTTAAGGTCTTTTAGTGAGGCACAAACTACTTTTCACAGAAAGACACTTCAACCATTAAATACAGGGGTTTGCCTCTAAATTAAAGAGACAAATATGGACATTAATTTATACCAGCACTCTGACAACAAAAAACCCTAATACACATATTGTTGGTTATAGAACATGTTATTGCTGCTGTTGCTGTGGTTAAAAAAATCAAGAATCATTTTACTGTGCTACTTAAAACCCCCACATTTTTCTTGAACAGTAATTCTGATGTCCTGATGGAAGGACTGTGACATAAAAAGATACCAAACCTAGAAACCACTTCAGAACTTAAATTGGTAGAGCTTAAATTTAAATGCAGGTCACCTCTAAACTACATGGGCATAACAATACTGTTAAAGTAATGAAGAAACAACATGGACACAACATACAACTCAAGGTGCATTGTAGAGAGGTTGCTGATATCCTGGAAGCATTACCAATTTATGTCCCATGCAACGAGAGCTGGTTCAGCTGTTCCCAGACCCGAGGGCACTCTAGAAGCAGTAACAGACGTATTCAAAGACAAAATCCCCAAGGAACTGTGCCCAGCATTCCCAAAGAACTCAGTCATCTGCTTCTGCACAAAGTAATGGTCAAGTGGCATAGCTACCTTACTTGCTATTTCCTGCCTACATGGGGGAGAGGACAGTGCAGCCCCAGTCAAGAAACATGTATTTTAAAAGCATGTCACAAGCCTAATCCACTTCTCCCACAAGATTTTGGAACTGTGGTTTCAATAGCATCGCTCATAACAAAAAGTCTCCTTCCCTAAAGTTCTGCCCACTCCTGCAGCTTCTTCTCCTTTGGATTTCAAAACACATTTTATTCAGTTATAATGTTGGGTTTGAGGCACTGGAAGAACAACAATGCTAGCATTTTAAAAAGAGACAACGATGCTCTTCCATCCTGCCTACAAGATCATGAACTTCAAATAAAGACAGAAGAAATCTACAACTCATCCTATGTTGTAAGCCAAACATGGGATAGAAATAGTGGAGAGGGAAAAAATAGCTTAAGGATTTAAGGGGGGGGGGGGGGGGGGGGTTG
>JANRGW010005779.1:9005-23126 GCA_024733675.1 Psilopsiagon aymara
GGCCACAAGTCAAAACACAGTGCTGCACCAACTACTAAGGAGGAGAAAAATGACTGCTACTGCTGAACCCATGACACACACCATACTACATAGTTTTATAGTTATCTGCTGAAAAGTTAAATGGATAAGTCTGTTGTAGTAAAGAGGGTTGAAAATTTCATGGAAGCAATATATATATATATATATGTATTTCACAAAAATAGATAAAATAAATTTAGTGCTGTAGTAACAACACTTCTACACAACTAGAACTTCAGGGGACAAAGAAGTAATTTACTTTAGTAAAAATGGAATTATGTACAATGAAATTACCTCATTATTTAAATATGGATATCACTCTTTATTACAAGATATGTTCACTGACATGTAAAATATTTTTTCCAAAAAATGAAAACTACTTCTTCTTCTGTAACAAATAGTAACACACTAAAGCTGCACAGTTAAAATGGATTATTTGAAAATTACATCTAAATGTATTGCAATTCATATTTATTAAAAGGTGAGACAGATTTCAAATGAATGAAACTGTTCTATAAAACTCAATTCACTGTACAACAGTAACATATTACAAACCTGCAGTTAAAATTTAGTCATTTAAATGGGAGGAACACTAATCCAGCTGTAAAAATTCTGTTAACCCCAAAATGTTTATTCATATTTAAAAAAATAAAATACTTACCCTGCATCTGTGAGACAGTATAGAGTATCTTGAGACTCAGTAATTGTTGGTTAGTCATGAAAAAACAGGTTATTATACATTACAAAATTAAAGCATACATTTAGGACTGGAAAGGAAAATGACTTGCAGAAACACTTTTAACTTCCATCTACAGCTCTTGGCCGCAGTAATAGATATTTGACATAAAACTAATGGTTTTGTTTCAGTTAATTGTCTTAATGAAAATTATCAGATGACTGGGGACATGTAACTATAATTAGCATTATACTTTTACAAAAAAACATAAGTTAACACAAGCTATTTATTGATTTTCAATTTAGGAGATTTCTTCAGGTCTTTCTGATTTTCTGAGGGGTGTTGCAGGAGTTAATTTTGCTTGCCTTTTTAATATTAGACATTAAGCATCAAAAGGCAGACTTTAGAAAGGAGATAACTTATCATCTTAAGTAGCTGAATTTTTCTTTTATTAAGAATAACCCAGACTTGCATTGTGGAGCCCATGTTCAACTTTACATTTCAATGTGAAACTTTAGACATTTACCATTCCAGATATGGCGGTTATGATCATGATTTTGCAGTTTAACAGCCTATCTTTTCACCCTCAGAAACTCAAAATAGATGGTGTGGACCATATTAATCATTTTTAAGCCATTTGTTGTGACAGACTAACATTCCCTTTTTAAGTTTTCATGTATAAAATACAGAAATTTGTCAGGAAAGTGACAGTTGTACAAGAGTTATGTCTACCTCTGTCCATAAAAATACCTACCCCATTTCAGCCCAGTACAAGGTTTTTAAAAGTTGCAGTTTTTGCAAGTAAGAACATTCACCCTTCAAATCTGACACGCTTCAATCATTTCATTTGAACTGGGTCAGCTACAGTGGTGACTGAAAGCCACACACAAAGTAGCTGTAGAAGCCCACAGTGTCAAGATAGCTTCTACATTTAGTTTGTAAGACTGCATCAACAAGTTATGCTGTGTAAGGGAGCAAAAATGTCTCACTTGATATATGTGATGGATAGTTCCATTTTAAGTGTGTACTACATAAACTTGCTTCAGCATCGACTGCTTTCTAGACAAATGATGACTATAGTTCTCAATAACCATTGTCAAGTCTAGTTTCATCTGGATGTTACTGTACTTCAAAGTATTCCTGATGCATAGTTTGCTCTGCAGTGGCACAACAGTGAAAGACTGAATCTGAACTTTGCCAAATTTTGCTTCAGGCAGACAGATGGTTTTGTTAGGACTGTTATTTCTCAGGAGAAACTGAAATTGTGACCATGGCCACATCCTACCACTTAGCTTCTCTTACATTTTAGTATTCTAGTGAAGTTATTTCCTCCCTATGTTTCAATATGTTTAGCTGTTGAGAAAATTATTTCAAGAAAACCCCACCTTGCTCTTTTGTAGATAACATACAAGCAAGCTTCATCATGATTAAAGAATTCACTGTGAACAGACAAGCCCTTCGAGTTTCATTCCGTATTACCTGCAATTATGACAATGGTTGACAAGACAACAGAGGTGGCTTCATACCTATTCAGACCTATGAAGACAAGCCAACAAGAACATTTACGTCAAGACCAGTTAAGGAGAAGCTCACAAAATATATCCCACTTGTGAAAAAGAATCACTAGATTGTTTATGGGCTTTGGGAAACTGAAGCAACTATCTTTGGTTATATAGATTCAAACTGCATACAGATCATAACTCTCTGGTGACACTGTTAACAATAAAAGAATTCATATGAGCAGGAATGCAAATTGCTTGATGATCAGTGAAAATCCTTCCATTTATGTATGACATAGAGTATGGAACAGAAACTGAAAATGTGATGGCAGACTGCTTATCTCATCTACCCTTATTTCTACCATATGCCCAGATAAATGATAATATAGAGTACTTGCTCAGATTAGAAGCGTGCTTACTGCAATACAGGAAAGAAATTTAGAACTACAATCGAACACATCTCATTCATCAGAAAAATACGCGATTTCTTGATAAGGTTACCTAACAATCCCAAATATCTTGGTTCATTTCTACATCATGCTATACTACAAAATGAATGGGATTTTTTACAAGATATCTGTGTCAGACTTTTCACTGGTTTTTTTTTTCCAATGCATACAGAATTTCCATGGCAATGTTTGACAACAGCTGTCAGAACAGAGTAGCAACTGCAATAACTGTTTTGGTGGCCAGAATTCTGAGTTCTTGTTAAATATTGGCCTAAACCTGAAGCCAGTCTTATGTTAAAAATGCATTAACTTATATGCTATCACCACAAACTATTCCTACACTTTAGGTATCATTAGAACATCTTTTATTGACACTTAAGGCCATTTGGCCACAGACAGACATACTTGCTATTCTACTGCCTTGGTAGATTATTTGAAAAAATGCTTATAAACTGAATTTGAGTCAGACTTACTATTAAAAACAACTTCTGACCAATTATTTTCAACATGCAATTAAAAAAAGAAAATCTAATTTTTTTCAAAATATCTCCAAAATCTTTTTTTTTCTTTTTCTTAGAAGGAAAGATTTTATATACAGGCAGTGAAGAACATTCTGCCTTCGAGACAACAGAGAAATTGAACGCTTTAATAAAACTTTGAAAAAGATTGCTAACCTGGAAGGTAAAGCTTGAAATTCTTCACTAAAATCTTCCTACAAAGTTACAAGGTAGCATGTCATCCAGCAATTCAGAGAGCACTAAATGCTGATTTACTGCATGGATGGAGAATGCATACAAAGCAAAATGATAAATGTTAATGGACTACCATTTTCTTACCCTGAAAGATCACAATCAGATACAAGGCAGAAGCCAAAAGTAACAGCAAAGGTTTGAAATATGCACAGATTGGCAGTAAAAATCTTGAAATACACAGTTGTGAAACTATTAAAATCCAGAAGGACCTCGAAATAAGATCTCACAGAGTGTTTCTCTATTGTTGATTTGATCGCTCCTTGTTTCACTCCACTGCAATAGGAAATAAAGATTGGGCATCACTAAGTCTTCCTCCCTGCTTCTGGTTCAGATCTTTGAAAGTATTCTTGCTGTCTTTCCACTCTCAAACACACAATGTAGCAGCTCTCATCTGTGCAGAGCATGCTCTTCACACTATTTTATGATGGCCTGTGAGGCAATCTTCTCTTTACTTTGCATTGTAAAGAGATGTTAATTTTTTACTTAATACTGGTAAAATAGACTTCCTATCGACTATACACAGCCTTTCAATTGACATATGCAGTAACCATATACATAGAAATATCATGTGCAGCTGGAAAGACTAGGGTTTTAGTTTATGTGTTTGGAAACCTTTTTACAGGTTTGTAAGAGACTATAGGTGCGTTTCAGCTAGGGGTTCCTACTGCAAAGCACTTCTTAACTACCACCTGAAACCACTGCAGTGCACTGTAAGAAGATTTTAGTAGCCAAAATCCACCCAGATATTAAATACACTGAACATGTCCCTAGATCTCAAAAGCCAGAGGAATCTGTTCCTGCCATTCTAGCCGTTTTCTTCTATGGACTGTGTATGACCAGACTTTAGAGGGGAGGCACAGGATGTGCCCCTTGTCTAATTGCAGTGAATTGCTGCAGTCATTCACCTAATTGATTGGGAAGATGGTCAGGTGCTGAAGTGCAGGGCTGGTTCACAGATTGTTAAAACTTTTACAGTGAGGAAATGTGGCTGCAAATTTATTGCACTTCATGATTAAAGAGATTTTTAACATTAAAATGCTGAAAAGCTCAAGTGCTACAAATTTGTGCGCTCGACTCATTTTGCTAGTACAAGATACTACAAATTATATGATGACAAAGACAAATTTTTGTGCTGAAGAGGGGAACACATTCTACCTTTCCATTTTTTTACAACTAGTATATAAAAGAGAGGGAAAAGAACTAGAAAAGCTTAGCTTTCCTTTTACTCAGCAGCATCAAAATCAGAACATCAACATGATACATGGTACTTCTGACAAATGTAAAAGATATTTTGTGTAGTATAATCACAGTAATTGCAGCCTAAAGCTTATTAATCTACAGTGGTTTGCATCTTCAAAGCATTACAAACACAACAAATTCTTAAGTATTTCCACAGCATGGAGTGTGCCCTGGTGAAGCAGTCAGAGAGAACAGACACAGAATGACCTCCAAATCACTCTCTGGAGTCTTAGCTGTCATTAATAGTAACAGAATGTAGATAAGATTTTCAAAAAATACTATGTGATTTAGGAGCTGCCAGGCTGGTTGATGAAAACTGGCAAAATTTTTTCAGCACCTGAAGATGGTAATGTTCCATAATGATCTGTTTCCTGCCTCAGTTAGGAGTTAATTCCTCTAAAACAACTTCAGTTGTTTGCTTCTATGCATAGGAATTAAACTTTTATTTTCTGAAACTTTTCAGGCACAGGAATATAAAGATTTGTGTCCTCAAAGCATATGTGTACCTTGGGATGACAATTGATCCACTGCTTCACATTATTTAGTCACAAGTTCTCAAAGGTGTCTTGGTGCTTCCCTTTAGGGGAAACAAAAAAAATAATTAAAAAAAGGGCTGGAACTTAGGCATCTGGGAGAAATGATTGAATTTCAGAAGTTCCCATTCAGCATTTTCAAAAGTTTACGAAGTAGAATCTCAGAAAAGTGTTTCAAAAGTTCCTCAAAATAAATTTGCTTTCTAGGATACTATCAACTGCTATATAAAACTTTTTAGGATGAGCAGGGATCTTAGAGTCTGTACCATAGTACAGTCATAAATTATGAATTGTCCTAAAGCCTGCAAAGATCACCAGGGTTCACTAAATCCCTTGCTGTCTGATTCTTACCACCTGAGGAGCAAGAAGTCTTGTGGCTCTGCCTCTCCCAAGGAATTGGGCACTTCAGTGGTTACTAGATTAAAAAGAAAGAAATTTCAGGAATGAGAACTAAAGTAATGCTTCCTTTCTGCTCCTTTTGATCCCTACATTACTAATTACACTTTCTTCCAAAGGGAGACTGAAAGTCAAGGCCAAGCCCGGAAGGAAGAAGCTATCAGTTCAAACCTCTCAAGCCTGAAGGAGAGGACACGTCACCTTTCCCAACACAGCACTGTCCCTGCTGAGAGTTCAATGAGAGAAATACATCATTCCTGATGTCTGTCAAGAATGTTTACGTTCCTCTATGCTTAGGTGACATTTTAGATATGGATTAAAACCAGCATATTGCCATATCAGTGTGTCTTAATTTGCACAGTGTTTAATTTAATGTGCCTCTGAAACTCTCACAGTACCAGTAAAGATATGCACGGTGTTACGCAGCGCTTCACTTCTGTGTCTAAGTTGAATCTATCTGTTTAATCTCTCCTACAGCTTTTAGCAACATGGTCATTAAAAAAGCATTAAAAAGATGTTACTAGTTTGTTTTTTTTTCCCAGCTATGCTTGCAAAAATGAAACAACAGCAGTATATTCACTCTCCCCCTCCATTTATAAGTTAAAGTCAAGCCAGGATGCGGGCCTGGAGATTTGCTGAATCTAATGAAGTGGGCACAGATTTTAGATTCCAAAAGTTTTCTTATTAAAGTTTGTGCTTCTGACAGGGTTCTGACACTGTAGATAGTGTTATTTTTTTTGCCAGAAAGGAAGAAAGTAAGTGAGAAACCTTTAAGGATGCACCATAAATATGAGCCCAATGGTGAGATCATTACATGAAGCTCTTGCTTCTTCTCCCTGTGTTAGAAATACCTCATGGCAAAACAGGGAAGTTGGAAAAGTGTGCATGAGTGATAATCTTAGCTTGTCAGAAATTGAAACAAGTTCTTATAAAAGTACTTGGCTGGATTAAAACACCTGCAGATTTATTATTTTTTTAAAACCATACTTATATTTATTTGTTTTCTGAGTTTTTAATATTTAACATATGCTTTTCTCTAAAACCCAAGACAAATAAACCTTTTTTATTTTTAAACTAAAGCTGAGAGTCTCAAGAAATGTAATAATGCTGGAATCCACAGCTTCAGGAAAACCACCAATATGAGAGAAACAATAAAAATGTCAGCATTGTACTCTTGCACAATGAATTTTGCCATTTTTATAAAATTAATTTTACAGAAATAAAATATGTAATGTACCTTAAATTGCAAAAGCAGTTAAACATTTTATAAATACTTGCTTTGTTCAAGTGCTTTACACCAATTGTATCCTTTAGTGTGTTTCTTAGACTTCTTTCCTAATATGTGAGACTGCATTTTGGGTTTGTTGGGGTTTCATCATCTATATTGAAATATTTTCTTTCTTCTCTCTTCAAACTTAACCAGCTTCCGCTATTCAAACTGCTTAGTTGTAGGAGTGGACAAAAAATACTTACGTATGTAGGAATTTTAACCCCTCTCTAAGGATGAATATACAAATATATTCCTGAAGCAACTAATGAACTGAGACATTTTACCTCCCTGTTGTATTTTATGAATCAGGATTTCTGTACTTGACACTGAACATTAATTCACATGAACGATGACTAAACATCCTCTAAACACCAAAACCAACTCTCCAATCAACCTACAAATGCAGGCAAACTACATATGAACTGAGACTTATCTATATGTAAATCATAAAATCATAGAATCATAGAATAGTTTGGGTTGAAAAGGACCTTAAGATCATCTATTTCCAGCCCCCCTAGCACAGGCAGGAACGCCCTATGCTAGGCCATGTCACCC
This sequence comes from Psilopsiagon aymara, assembly GCA_024733675.1. Taxonomy (NCBI): domain Eukaryota; kingdom Metazoa; phylum Chordata; class Aves; order Psittaciformes; family Psittacidae; genus Psilopsiagon; species Psilopsiagon aymara. Next base: position 16,393 of record JANRGW010005779.1, read on the forward strand.
AAGGCTCTGTCCCATCTGGTCTTGAGCACTGCCAGCGATGGAGCATTTACTACTTCTCTGGGCAACCTGTGCCAGTGCCTTGCCACCCTCACAGTAAAGAACTTCTTCCTTATATCTAATCTAAACTTACCCTGTTTTAGTTTGAACCCATTGTTCCTTGTCCTGTTGCTACAGTCCCTAATGAAAAGTCCCTCTCTGGCACACTTGCAGGCCCCCTTCAGATACTGGAAGGCTGCTCTGAGGTCTCCACGCAGCCTTCTCTTCTCCAGGCTGAACAGCCCCAGTTTTCTCAGCCTGTCATCATATAGGAGGTGCTCCAGCCCCCTTATCATCCTCCATACAACATTCTGTAGGAAAGGAGGAAAAACTCAGCCCTCATACTCAAGGCATCTACCTGCGTTTTATATGCAGCTTCTCAGCATGGTTTATTAGCTCAAGACTGTGCTAACTGGCAACATGACTTCTGGTTTGGAAATTACCCTTGTCTTCAAGGTTAGAATATATTCATTCAGGGCACACTCATTTTCACCTGTGCAGGAGTACCTTACATTTGAAATATGGGTACTGAAGTGGAAGAGAGATACTGTATTCCCTGGATTGTCAGCAGCAGCTGTTTGGCTCACAGCAATTGCAAGAAATCTAAAAGGTGCTGTCAGTTGTCTCTCTGATTCTGTGTATCCTATGGGGTTTCAACTGCTCAGGCAAATAGCCTTTAGCCTTGCTGCTTTTCGGTTCTTCTATGTTTATATCTCAATTTGAAAGGACCCTTTATTCCTGGGGCTGTTGTGGCCATGGTATGGCCTAGATATATATCTCTAATGCTGATATTAATCCCTGGAGCCTTTCAGCCAGTGTCATAGTACCAGCCTGATTTATCAGGCTTGATTGAATCAGGAGTTTTCAATGTACAGTGAAAAGAAATAGAAAAAAATGAATGGATTATGACAAGAATTGTATATATTCAAAACAACAACAATACAAAACTTGCATATACATATTAAAAAAACAAAAACAAACAAACAAACAAAAAAACAGCTACTGGATAAGACAATCATAACTTAATAAAAACTAAAAAATCCAGAATGTAACTCTAGTCCATAGAAAAAAAAAAAAAAAAACAAACTCTAAATTCTTGGCCAAAACTCAAATAATGTCCAGTTGACGTGGTTAGATGCTATACTCAGGAATACATGCGTAGGTATGAATGATAGGTAGCAAATATGTTGGGGTGCTGACTGTGCTAGTAAGCCTTAATGTCCCTTAACAGCCATACCTGAGGCCCCCACCTACACACATGGTTCCAGGAGCTCTATTTAAGTTCAGCCCTGGAAACTTTTTTTCCCTGAACTATACTAGGGGAGTGCTGTATTTTTGCTTAGCAGTGCCTAACTATGAGAGCCTCAAGTGCAGAGATAGGCTTGTGGGCTGGCTTGGCAATGGCTCTGCCTGGCAGGTTCAGTGCATGTGATCCTAACTGTGACCTGTGGACTGACTTCTTTTCTTGACCCAAGATTTGTCTCATTACTGTGATCTGGGCTCTTGGTTGGATCTGTCCACCAGCTCAGGTTTTGTCCTTCATGTCTTGCTTGGGTAGAGTGGGATGCGGCTGTGGCTTGTGAGGCTCTTCTGGCTATGTTATCCCCCTTAGCTCCCCAGCCATTAGGGAGCAGCTGGCCCTAGCTGTTCTCTGAGAGGATAGATGTGCAGGTGCTGAATAGAATGTCATAAATGTCATTTGTCTGATTTTCGTATTGATTAATTTGTTTTTATACTCAGCTGATTGCTGTAAGTCAAGTGTAGTGAAAGGTGTCCCTGGCCATGGCAGTGAGGTTGAAACAAGACGATCTTTTGGGTCTCTTCCTACTCTAACCATTCTACAATTCCAGGGTTTTCCAACAGACTGAAAGGTTGAGTGCCTGAGATTTGTGTCTGTAGTAGAAAGGGTAAATATTTTGTTTGTAATAAACCATGAAACCATGTCAGATTGTGTTTATGGTCATATTTCTGTTACTTGGCAGAAAGCATTTCTGGCATATAATATTGATATTTCATATTACATTGCAGAATTCACTGCACTCTTTACTTCAGTGAAGTTGAGATGCTAAGTAGAAACCAGCCAGGGATTGAACCACTACTTAGTTATTTGTCAACAAACACTCTTGAAACTAAAATGATAACTGGGATTACTAAATCAATGAGTAGTTCCAAAGGAAGGTGCAGGAAATGCCTGTAGATATAATGAAAGATGAAAACCACCTATTTGGTCAGGAGAAGCTCCTGAAATTACTTCAGTATCCAATAAGAAAAGCCAGCAGATGCTTGAATTACCTGTGTAAAACACAAAAATCACGAAAGAATGTCTTAGAAACTCTCAAATGGTTTTAAGAACTTGTAGTTTTCCTTTTTTTTTTATTGTTCTTCTTTCTTGCAAGCTCCCAGAGTAATCATGTATCAAAGTAGGAGAAGGATATTACTAGACTCATATATGAAACCTGATATCAAGAAAGTAAGAAACCTAAACTGTAACTTTGCTCTGCATGAAAGAAAGAACTGGGTTTTGGTTTTCCACCTGTATTAAGGGATGTTCTCTAATTTTTGAACATGAAGAGATCTCATTCTGTTGCTCTTAACTTTATCCTTTGTTCATTCTTATTAAAAAAAAAAAAAAAAAAAAAAGACTAATGGCTATGAAAACAGTGATATATTACTCTTTGAAATTGATGCCTAACTTCCACTGAGTTTAGGAACTTATCCTTTCGTAAGTATTTCCTACGAACTAGCTTAGATGTTTTCAAGATTAAAGTAAAAGACATTGGGCATTTAATTTCTGTTGCATCTTCCCATCCTTTGCATAGGAAGCTTGGCTGTCAGAACCAAGAACAGTAGGAAAAAAAAAAGCTGGATTTAGGGCTCTGCAGTAACTGATAACCTCAAGATCTTAAATGAAAGCTGAAGACCAAATCAGAACTGAAATAAATTTTTCAGATTTTTCTGTTGCATCTAGGATTCCTAAGTCCTAGACCATCGTCCTAAGGGCGTGGATCATTGGTTTTGGAATCTAGGAGCTGGCAAAACTGTTAAAAGTAATTCTTTATGCTTATGATTCTACAGTTTGAAAATATGGATTTGATTTAAAAAAAAAAAAAAAAAAAAACCCAGTGGCAAATATACAAAGAAACTTATTTTCCCAAGGCCATATAAAAGGGCCTGACATTTTAAAATATGAAGATAAAAGGATTAAATTCCCTTAGGAAACTCTGAAAGATAAACACCAAAAGTTTAATGAAATTTTTGCTAAATACTTATACTTTCAACTTTGTGCTATGCATAATATAAAACAATGGAAAAAAACTACTGAAATGATAGTTACGTATATAAACATTTTAAGGTATGCTGTAAAGGCAAGAGCAGGGTCAGAGTGAAATGCTTCTTGTTTTGCTAGTTATTCAGTGATTGCTTTCTTGAGCAAAGACTTACAATTTTTTCGCAAGTTAAGGTTCGCCAGAATAAACATATTTCACCCAATCAGTGTAAATAGAAAGAAGGATACTATTTTAATTCCTCTAACTGAAGAGTGAACTGTCCAAAATGATCATGGCCTTTCTGAGGGAGAAGAAGCATTAGATGAAATAAATTTCAAAGACAGGTGTGAGTTCAGTTATTGCATAGAAATAGTTATATAGAGCATGTTGCTAATCACTGTATTTTGGAGATTACGCAGGAAGCCGTGTGAATCGCTCTTTGATTTACATGCATTGCTTGGGAATGGTGCAGTCTATTTATTCTTTTTGCTAGGTCTTGCTTAGTAGCCAGTTCACCCATGATGTTACTGAGTTTGTACTGTAGCTGCTGTACACGGAACATACCAGGTGAAAAAAACAACTTAGCTCCTTTCATTCTGACTTTGACATGCTTTGAATTTGCAAGGTTTACTGCACTGGACTCCAAAGTTGAGTTTTCATAGGTTTTGGGGCTTTTTTGTGTGCTGGCTGCATCTGTAACATTATTTTTCCCCTACGGAAAATAGCTCATAAAAGCTGTAGCACAATACAGATCTTTACAGCTCAGTTATAAACCTACAAAGCCAGGGGTGCTATATTTCAACAAAATACTGCCAAACCCTTAACTGGAGGGATGCAAGCAACAACTCCCCTAATATTCAGTTTGTTATTACTTTCCAGAGAAGAAAGTGTTTGTATTGACAAGAAAGTAGGAATATAGGGGCCAGTCAAGTGTTTAAAATTGTTGGGGATTTGGGTTTCTTGTTGTTGGTTTTCTTTCTTGGCATTTTATGTTTTCATCTATGCTTGCCTCATAAGCCAGTGCTGAATCAGTTACTGAAGTGCTGACAGGTATTTCTATGTTTGCATGACAAGGCATGATCTCTACTCAACAGTCCTTGTAATAAACATTGCTTCAATTTCTTGTTTTTATGCAGTCCAATACAAGATACAGTAAGACATAGTAATGCAATTTTTGAAACACTAAATAAGGAAGGCATCTTAATTATCACCTGAGATGTATATACACTCATATCCCAACAGTTTCAGTTAGTGACCTATCAGTGGATGACTGAGAAATACCTTCCAAATGGAAAATACTATTTCTACTATATCAGACTGCTGTTTATTTTTAATGGGTTGGGGTTGCTTTACTTTATTCAGAAATTCATAAGCATTTAAGAAAACCCTTTTTTTCCTCTTACTGTGAGATTTATTTTATTTTTTTTGTTTGTTTGTTTGAAGCACCTACAAAAACAGCATTACCTAGAAATACATTCTTCTTTCCTACTACTGGAAAAATGAAATGTCAAAATATGGCCTTAGTTCCAAATAAGGTATGAAGCAAAATATCAGTTGTGAATAGTAGCCTGCAGAAGATTTCTGGACAGCTGTACCCTTATTTGAATTCCAGAAATGCTACTTTGAAATATTTTCATTGCAGAAATATAACCGCTTGACAAGCAAGTTTTGCAGCGTGTGAAGCTGAAACATGTATCTGGTGCCATTCTTTAAAGCTGAATTTCATGGAATAATATTTGTGGTGTTATTAGCTCTTTTTATGAGCAAAGGAGATCACTTTATATATGTGAATTTAATTTGACATTCCTGTTAATGCTTTCAGCTAATAGTCTTAATACTCAAATAACCTCAACAGCAGTAAGTTAAAATAGTTTTATTTACCCCTCGTGCTGTCTCCACCTTCATCTGTTGTGCTCTCACTCTCTCCCCAAATGTCAGTGGGGCCAGTCTTCTTTCAAGTGAGGGGTATCCCAGCACGCTGTCCTGGAACCTGCCCTGGGACGAGTTCAGTACTTGTGGATGTATTCCCTTCCACCTCAGTTTTAGCATCTGCTTGAGATAACTTTGTTTTCTTGCTCCAGGCTCCTGCCTTCTTGCTGCTCCCAGTTGAGGCGAGAGTGTGGACTCAGCCTTCCCAGGGGATCTTGTTCCACAGACCCTTCCCACCAAGGCACTGATGGAGCTCAGGCAGGGGAGGCAAGAAGCACTTGGTCCTGAGGCAGGAGCTGAAACCAGCTCAGCTCAGCTCTGGCCAAAATGAGCCCAGGTCAGTCCTGAGACCTGTGCTCTCAAGTCAGAGCAGAGCCTGAGGACTTTAAAGCTGTGCAGTGGGTTGACCCTGGCTATTGGCCAGACGTCTCCACAGCTAATTATTTACTCTTCCCCACCCCCATCAGGAAGGGGGTATAGGACAAAGAAAACAAACTGGGGGGGGGGGGTGTAGAAACGGCAAACAATACAAACACCCTTGTGGGCTGAGACAAAGAGAGTTTAATAGGTGAAGGTTGAGGGATGTGAGGCAAAAAGCAATCACAACCTTCAACGACAGTACTGATGTTGGAGTCATAGCCATCTTGGAAAGCAAAGCTTCTTCCCCTTCTTCCTCTATCACATATTGTTGCTGCTGATCATAATGTTATATGATATAGAATTACCTTTGGCCTGTCTGGGTCAGCTGTCCTGGCTGTGCCTCCCTCAGTCTCTTGCCCACCTCTAGCCTATTTCTAGGGGAAAAAAGAAAGCCTCGATGCTATGCAAACACTATTCAGAAACAGCCAAAATACTGCTGTGTTAGCACTGGCTTAGCCACAGATACAAAATACAGCACCAGATGGCTGCTATGAGGAAAGCTAGGTCCATCCCACCCAGACACAGTACAACTTGTAATAGTGAAAATCACATTAACTGTGCTCTAATTGTGATTGGCAGTTAAGTAGAAGAAATGACATAAAAAGGTTTTATATTTCTTGCTACACCATATTTTCACCCAGTGCTACCCAGTTTTGCTAGAACTACTGAAATACATTCATTTCCATGTGCTTTGATTTCATACATATTTTCCGATTTCTCAGGAAGGTTTTACTTTATAAGCATCATTTAATGAACATTGGGAAGCATTTGTTTTTATCATGTTATGGCTGCCTTATCTTTCAAAAATAGCTCACTTTGACTAAGTTGAGAAAGAGTTCAGGAAGGAAAAAAAAAAATCCCATAAAATTTCATTTTCATGTACTCAAAGAAAGTAAAGTAGCTGGAGAATCAATTACATTGTAATACCTGGGCAGAGTTCTCAGCACTAAAAAATATGTATTATGTATTATTTGCAACTCTATTTTCTGTAAATGAAATTAATCTCTGTCATGGGTTCAGCAGTAGCAGTCATTTTTCTCCTTCTTGGTAGCTGGTGCAGTGCTGTGTTTTTGACTTTCAGCC
>JANRGW010005780.1:0-12872 GCA_024733675.1 Psilopsiagon aymara
TGGGGAGGAGGATAAAAAGAATGTTAAACCTGTAGGTTGAGATAAGAACAGTTTAATAACTGAAATAAATTACAATAAAGTACTAATAACATTAATGAGGGAAAGAAGGGAAAAGAATGTAAAACTAAAAGAGAAAAGGAAAAAATGCAGTAAAAACCAGTGATACACAATGCAATTGCTCACCATCCAGTGATGCTCACCCACCCCAACCTGAGCAGCAATTGGTGCCTTCTGTGTAACTCCCACCAGTTTATACACTGGGCATGATGTGCTGTGTATGGAATATCCCTTGGCTAGTTTGGGTTAGGTGTCCTCTCTTTGCTTCCTTCCAGTTTCTTGTGCCCCTCCTCACTGGCAGAGTATGAGAGACTAAAAAGTCCTTGGTCATGCTGCTATTTAGCAACAACTAAAACACTGGTGTGTTATCAGCACTGTTCTCAGAAAAAAAATCCAAAACACAGCACTGTGCCAGCTAGTAGAAAGAAAATTAACTCCATCTATCTCAGCCAAAACCAGGACAAAAAAAATAGCAACTTTCGTCTTAACATTTCTATGGAGCCTCATTAGAACTTCCCTCAGATAAAACCAGATCACTGCACTGAGATGTAATTAGCCTAGACAGAGACCTAACAAATGACTATTTCTGCTTAGGTAAAACATTATCTCCCACTGAAATTATACCTTTTTAGCCTTTGAAAAGTAAAGATCTTTTTGTACTGTCAGAAAGCTGGCCTACATGCCTATATAGGCTCTTACCTACCAGTCTGTTGCTGTCTTTGCAATAGTTTGTGGGTAGCTGTAAGATCTGTTTAACATTTATGATTCATCTTTAGCCTTTCTTAGTACCAAGTTGGCAACAACCATCACTTCAGTGAATAATATACTTGATTCAGTTCTATTCAGTGACTGTGATGCAAATGCCTGATAAAATACCATCTTTCCCTGCTAGTGTTTGACATTTCAGGTTTAGTAGGGTTCACCCCACAAGAAGAAAATAATTCAAAGACTGAATTTCTGAGTACAGAGATTTTCTTGAAAGGAAACCACATGTCTCGCAATAACAAAATGCCCATTATCTACACCACAGATTCATTTGAGGAGGAAAAAGAATATTCACATCTTAAATAGCACTGTCATCTATGTTATGAAGCATAATGGCTGTTCTGGTTAATTACTTCTGCCACTGGCCTCTCACTACAGCAATGTGTTCCAAGAATTAAGGAATAAAGGAAACTCTGAAAGTTTCAAAGAAGCTCAGCTTCCAAATGGGAAGGTCTGGAATCCAGAGCAGAACATTTCAACTTTTTTCAGACTGCCAATGAGGCTTCAGACACCTTTACAAATTTCACAGATTTTTGTAGATATAAGTAGATATCAAACTAATTTTCCTTGTTGACTTTCATTGGATCTTTTGGAGTTGGTCTTGAGTTGACCTAGTTTGTCAGACAATACTTCAAAACAACCTAATGTAGAGCAAATCAGCTGTCATCTGTAATGCGAACCTTTGGATCCTACATAACACAGCACACACACTTACCTAGAGCACTGAAACAAATTCCCTAAAAAGACAAGTTCTTCACAACCAGATTACAGGAAAGACAAATGAGGAATCATAAATATTAAGCAGATATTAAACTTTCTGCCTACATTTTCTGCATAGATAGTTAGACTGGCTATACTCTTTGAAACCAGTGATGTCTCCATATTGTATGGATCTGGCATATCTTACTCAGAACTTTACCTTTTCAAGAAGTCATGACCTGAATATGTCCCTGCTTTCCATTATTGACCATTCAGCGGGCATCTGCCCCTCTCATACTATACAGGCTGAAGAAATACAGATACAGTATATCAGTATACTAAAGCCACACATCTGAGTGCTAAAATAAGATTTTAATTTTTTTCAGCATTTATCTTGGATATGTTTGCTTGAAGACCAAGTTTCATCTCAAGTCTTAATATTGAGAGGTGTCCTGAAAATGAATAACCATCCATCTCTTTAATTAACTGAATAAATCTGTATTTATTTTAAAATACATTGTAACTATAGATGTTAATGTTCTCTACAGATGCCTAATTCTTTTGTTAACTTAATAAATCCCTTGTATAGAATGATCTGAAGTGGTCATGAGTCCTAAGAGTTAACGGTATCTCATGTGAAAAGAATTTTATTTGTGCGTTCAGATTACCTTTTATGCCTGTTTCATGCATTAAAAGTGTAATCTCATTTTAGTATTTTTCCTCCTTCTGTTCTTGTAGAGATACATATACTTCAGTGTTTCTATCCCTTGTGATTTTAAAATAGTGCTGGTGATATTTCCTTCCTTATTGTTAACTTTCATGGGTTACAATATCATGTGGAAAACTTCAAGTTTGTACACTGTGGCTGTGGAAAAATACTTCGTAAATAGGATCTAGGTGTACTCTAAAAGAGCACAATGTCTCTCTCTCCTGTAATCACCTCAGTAAATTGTATGGGTTTTAATTCAGTCTTATGGCATTACTTCCTGGGAATGAAGGGAGAAAAATGCTTCCGTCTGTACTGAACAAACCTGATCTCTCTCTTCATGCTGCTGTGTATAGGAATTTCTTTGTGTTTCTCCCCTCTCTGTTATCCCTCTCTGAACACATTCTGTTTCTGTCATAACCACTGCTTAGCCAGTGTTCTGAGAAAATGCCTAATGTAAAGATAGCATCTCACTGCCAATTTGTTTGAGTTGTATCATTGTAATATATATAAATATATATCATCAATGTCTTGCCATCATTTTATATTTCACTGAGACACTGTCTGAAGGTTTTAGGGAAATTAATACAGTCTCTATTATAACAAGCAACAAAAAATATGTGACGTAGTCCACCATGGAAGGGAATTAATGAACAAGTTTGGAGAATAGTAAATGTATAACCCTGCTGGAAGGAACTGTTTGTGCCAATCATGCTCCCTCATATAATCAACAACAAACCTTGGCACGCCAGCAAAAAGAGACAAAAAGAGAGAATAGAAAAAGCGGCACACCCTAAATGAAACACTGGACAAAATCCTGCATAAAGTAAAAGGAATATCTGTGTATGAAATGCTATCAGGTATGTCTATTGAGTTCTTCTGCTACACACACAAAGTACTTCAGGACCTTAAAAATTTGCCTGGACATTCTTCCAAAGCAAGAGGAAACTGTGGATATTTTTAATTTAGGATGTGTAAAATGAGAGAAGCAACAGTTCTGTAGCAGAGTAGTTCTATCTTCTGATCGCTTTATGCATGATCCCACAGAGTAGCCTCAGTGTATGTCCTGCTACTTAAGATGAAGCATGTGGAAATGCTTCGTGTTTAGCTTTGATTATTTTCATAGAAGCTTTGCAAGTGAGTGTATTCAGGAGTATTAGAGGAGATGCACTGCTCTAAAGTGAAATTTTTGGAAAATGTTTTGCTTGCCAAGTCACATAGAATATTCTACAGGACAATAATTTTGATATATACTAATGAAGTTTTGATCAACATCCAGTTCAACAGTTTCCAAATGTGGCTTAGTCATAGTTTAGATGTATTGGAGCTTGCTATGAAGAGTTTAAAAAAAATTGATGATACTCCATAAAATCTCACACATGGCTTCATGCTGTTAACAGGAAGGGATTCTGTAGGTACACTGCAAATAAAAGACAGACTTTGGACAACATGGACCCTCTCCAGAAGCTGTCAGGAGAACTGGCTACCACGGATTTGGAGAAGGATGAAGCTTTTAATGACTTCTTTGCCTCAGACTTCACTGGCAAATGCTCTGACCACACCACCCAAGTCTTTGAAGGCGGACTATGAGAATAAAGGCTGATGGAATGGTCAATTTTGTCTAATGGAACAAAACTCCCATCAATAACAATTTACTGCAAAGACAGCATCTCTTGTTGAGGAATTCTCTAGAATATGAACTGGTGGAAGCCAGGAGACTATTCTAGATGAGTATCACTATCTGTAAGAGTTTTCTTCATGCATACCTTCTTCAGCTAGCATCAAGGAATGGAATGGAATAGAATGGAACATGATGTAATAGAATAGAATAGAATATTTAGTCACGGAACGTTCAGATTTTCTGATGTACATAATTATAACTGAATTGTCAATCTATAGGTTGATATCAAGAAAAGCGATTGGTCATCAATTTAACTTCACACACAAAGAGATCCTCTTTATTTTGCTGGGACTGTTAAAATGTTTGGGTACTGGCTTAAGTTAATTCTTGTACTGCTACACAAGTGGCAGCTCTCAGAACAAAGGCATTTTAGAAAACTAATACTTTTACTAAAACATGTTGTTGAGGGGGAAAAATTACATGAAAAATAATCATATTAATTAAATGGCATTATGCATGCTTTACTTAACTAAAATAATTAACAGATAATATTTATGTAATTACTTAACAGATTTCAGATTGCAGCTGGCATCTTTTAAATATTACATAACTTCATCTAGTGTAAAATATGGTAAATTATATAGCAAAATGCTTTGAAATCTAAGTCAATCTGCTTAATGTTATTTAAATATCTGTCAAATATCATGTGTTGCATGAATTTCAACATTCTCCTGTAAGATATAAATCTGTTGATGGCATATGACAAATTAACATACTAGTTATAATTATAAATATAGATTTATATTTTAAAATATAGATTTCACTAATCTATAATTATTAAAAATTCTTACATATTTACATAGCCTTTTCATAGCAACTATTTGGCTTATATTGTTTTTTACTTTGGCTTACCATGAATATGAATACTGAGTTATTAACTAATACAGTATTATCCAGTATTGCTTATGTCTCTTGAATGTGTAATATTAATCTGCACTGTTTGATTTGCACTGCATATTCACTGTGGAACTGAAACTCTTCTGAATGCTGTAAACAAATTTTTGGTTCATGTTACTGTTCTGTAACTAAGAGCAGTACAAAACTAAGACTTGTACAAAAGGTCAGCAGTTGGAAGACAGACAAATGCATTTGTTAGAATAAGATTGAGATCTCTTTGTTGTCATTTAAAGGGCCACAATATTGTCCAATTTAGAAGACCATTTCAAGCATCATTTTGTTTATTTGAACCTTTTCTTTACCAATTGTATGGCACATCCTTATTGATTGTTAATTATTATACTTTAAGAATGATATGGAAAAACATGCCTTCTACTAACACCATTGCATGTCCTGCTGCATTTTTCTTCAAGTCTATAATAGCTGTGCTAAAGGGCAGCTCCTCACTATCAGAATGGACTGAGTTATACCCTCAGGATCTGTGACTTTCATATAATCTTTAAGTTATTGCTAATGATGTATTAATTCTGTAACAGCATTGACTTTCTTCTGTGATATGTGAAAAAAAGAAAAAAAAAAGCTGCTTAAATTTATCTGAATATTGATTCAGTAAAGTTACTGTGGTTCAAAATGTTACTTAAGGCTTGAGTTACAGGATCCTTTTAGCTAGGGCGGAGGATCTGGCATAACCTTATGTAGCATTAATGTTTCCCACCTGATTTAGCAAAGCATCTAAGCATTTGTATAACTTTCCGTCTGTGATTAGCCCTCTTGCATTATATAAAGTAAAGCATGAAGTCACACATAAACGTTGAGAATATATGGGTTTTATACATGTTTTAAAGTTGTGATGCAAGTTACACATTAACCAATTTGTGTGGTGGAGCCTAGATCAGTGAGTACATCGAGTATACTCAAAACCTTCGCTTTCTACACACATTTTAACAAACAGCTGTTTCTAGAGTACAAATTAAAAAGGTTGTCAAAGTGATTTGGGGAGGAGTGTTCAAATTCCATAGGAATGTTTTGGGGTTTTTTTAACATTCCTCTGCAATATTCACTTGTCTTTTCTCCAGTTCTTCTACAGTAATAATATGGATAGTGTAAGCATCGCAGCTTGAATCAGCATCAAAGATGCACAAAGGCAGCATCTAGCTCTGGTGGAAGGAGGTTATTTCATCATAGTACTGCTATTTCAAGGACTGCAAAATTGACAATGAACAAAGAGCCTTATAATCAGATGTTCTTATTAGATTGCTCATCATAGAATAAATATATTGGTTGGAAAATTACAAATCTCTTTTGTTTCAGTAGACGTGAAATCATTGCAGTTTTCAAACTAATAGTTGTTTACGCATTTCTTCAAGCCTGTTGAAGGTATCCAGGCAGAATACCATGAAATTGCATATTCTCCTTAATGAAATTTGGAGCCCTTTCAAATGTGATGTAAATACTAATAAAAGTAAATAACTTAATTAATTGGTTATTGATTTTTTTTTTCCAATTTGTCTGAGCAGGAGGGCTAGCCAAAGGTGGAAGAAAGGGAGCATATAGGTGTAGAGAAATTTGGGGACATCTGAATAAAGTGGTGACAGTGCTATTGATAAAATTCAGGAGTGTTACATTAAAATGGGGTGTTTGCCCATTACAATGAAAGGCAAAATTGTCTAAAAGTCAGTACTAATCAGTGAAAGGTGAGGAAGAGGAGGATTATAAGATACTTTGAGATCCAGTCAAGAAGGTTTATCTTTTCCTGTGAATCAGTCTGGGACAGATTTTGCTTTCTGCCCCTAAGAACTATCTGTATATTAAATGTTAGAAACAAAAGTTAGGGTTCTAATTTGTCTGATTTAGGGTAAAGACTTAATCTTAGAATCTCCTACAAGTTAGATATATATTTACAGGTATTCTTATTATATGAAGTAATTCTTTCATTACTTCATCCAATAACTAAATGAAATTGCTTCACTTCAAGAAATTAATACTATTGTATTTTCATTCAGTTTGTTATTTCTCAAATAGATAACATCATTCATCCTACAGATATGCTGCCATATCTTAGGATGCCAAATATGTCCTTAGCCATTCTTTTCTGTTCATAGCCACATCTTTTGACCCCTAGAAAATAAGAGCTGAGTTGAGCAGCTTCTGTTTTTAAAGGTCTGTATTTTGCTTGTAAATGTTCTTGCCTCCATTTGTCTTAAATTAACTAATCACAAAACCACCTAAGCTCTATGTTTGTTTGAGGGTGATATTCTTAACTATGCATGTCCATAGCTCAAATCAGCAAATTTTATAAGAAAGGAAAGAAAAAGTGATACTGTCACATAGGAATCATTCTATTATTTTCAAAACAACACCCCTTTATTTCTCTTTCTCTCTTATTTTCTTTTTTATTTTTCCTCTTTTTTCTTTCTTTAGGGACCAGGATTTGGCTTTACTTCTGACATTTGTTTAAACTGAGGTTCAACAAAATCACAACTTTATTTAAAAATGAATATGCCTTTAAGACTCTCTTATATAGAGAAATGAAGTTTATAACTCAAGTATAGATATTAAAATACGTCAATTTAAGATGGTTAGAACCAGTTAAGAAAAGCTGAGATGTCCTTATTTTGGATCTAATGCCAGGTCAGTCATTTTGATTACTCTGCATACCTTCTTTGGTATTTCTTGAACGCTGTCATTTTTATAAGTACTCTGAAGCTGTCAACATATGCTTCAGAAAACATATCACAATGCAAATTGGTTGCAGGTTTAATACTGGCTGCAGCTGCTGTATTTTACTTAGCAGTAAAAAACAGAATCTCTCCTGTTTCTGGAATAGTTGCATTTAAAATACATAGGAGTAGAGACTGTCAGATCTCCAAAATTTCCTCAGCACTTTGAGGAATAAGTTTCTGAGGTTTGTTTTCAAAGCCATTTCTAGTTTTTGTTCTAAACTCAAAATGCTTGTAAACACCCAGTGTTCAGCCAAACCTCCTAAAATAAAACTTCTTGGTTTTTTTTTTTAAATAGGAATGTGTTCTTATCTGAGTATCGTGTAGGTTTACTGACTAACTGAAAAAGACAGAGATGGTCAACATAATTTGTGACCCAGTTTGCAATAGCTTCTGCTCTCCATAAATAACCAGGGAACAACATATAGTCAATCTCAAAGAAAAGCTGCGTCCAGGTCCCTGATGCCCACTGAAAATCCCTTTCTTTTTAGTTAACGGATGCTAAATGTGCAGTAAGCAGATTCTCAGATGTAATTTGCTGTTGGTCCATAACAAGCTACTGATAAAGAGACAAGCTGTGTCATCCAAAGACCTACAAAAAATGTCAGGGATGAGATGGAACTTGTAATCTTTATCCTCCAACTTATTCTGTGTACAACTTCTGACTTGCAGCTCCTTCTCCGTGTTTGGACCTCACTTCAGCAAAACCAGAAAGATTGACAGAGTGCTTTTACATATGGGTAAATAATATTACATATGGTTAAATATAAGGATTGTTTTAAAACAACAAAAATCATTATGCATATAAATGGAGTGGCAGAAAACATCTTTCTCCTAATTTATTTCTAAAGCCATGGTAAACGGGACATGAAACTCTACAGGAGGTAGTCACCTTGTGGCTACTCCTACGGAAAAATGTCTGCTGTGCAAAAAAAACCCAAACTTTCTGTGCAAAATGCTAACAGAAATTTAATATTTTCTTCCTCTCTGGATTCATACAAGGACTTATGACTTATTGGCAATATTAAGCTGGAGAGCTAGGAGACAGATGACTTTTTGTACTTCAGCTTTTTTATAAATGAAATCCCTTCATGATTTAGCTGATCACAGTTTTAAAATGAAAATGTTTGATTTATTGTAAACAGTGTACTGAAAAATGTAAAGACTGACTTGTTTGAGATTTGAGATACATTCCAGAATTTTTCTGAAAGAGTTTTTTTACAACTGTCTTTTCAAGTGCAAGATTGAAGTCTCTCAACATGTTCTCACGCTTGAGAGATTCTCATTAGAAGTTATAGCAGCTGAATATAAGGTCGAAGATTTTGGAATTTGTATATTTCAGCATGGGCATTTTTCACTAGCTTTTTTTTTTTCAAAAGCTGAGTCTGATGTAGAAACTATCAAACACCTTACTTCTTGTATGAATAAAAAAAAAACTGGTTCACTTTTTTCTCCATGATAATATGCACCATTAAAATTCTTTAGCTAACACCCCACTACTTGTAATAACCGCAATATCCTCCTGTATTTAGAATGTCAAGTGACACTTCAAATGACAAATGCTGAGCTCCTAATATCTCCAACTCTATTAATGTATGAAGCATATTATTCCATCTGCAGCAAGACACTGTGGGAACTGCAGTAATAAAGTGTTGGTAAGATAGATCATTTTTACTTCCTACTACTGTGCCATACCTCTGGCAACCCAGATAAAGCCTTTGAGAAGATATCTTCCTTCCTCTTCCAGTGTTGACTGAGTCCCATCTCTGCAAAAGTGCCTCTGTGTTTCTCTAGTAAGCAGAGAAAGAGAAATAACTGCAGGTTATGGCTGCAGCATCTGAGATAAAGGATGCCGATGGCAGCATAGCTGTGAGTTACCTTCTCATTGGATGAAAGTGGATTCTCAGCGTTTGTCCTGCAGATGGAGAGCTGTCACTCCACAAAGCTTGTAGACTGCGTGAGAAAGCAAGTTCCACCATTTCCTCTCTTTCTACTGTTTTAAATCCTCCTCTATGAGGTGGGATTTCATTAGAAATGCTGTGACTGACAAGAAAAGTTTTTTAGTAAGAGTAACCATCAAAGCATATGCTGACAAATACACTGGGACAAGTCAGGATACAGAGACAGAATGAGGGGGACAGTGGAAATGTAGCATCTGGGTCACCAGCAGAATGAAAAGGAGTACCCTAGGAATAAATGAAATTATGTCCTGAATATGAAGGTATATCTCAGCAAAGAAGAAAAGGAAAGGACACAGAAGTGATGAAGAAAACACTAAGACTGATATTGAGAAAGTACATAAAATAAAGAAGAAATTAAGCATAGAATCTCTTTATTAGGAGAAGGAAAATATTGATCTTTAAAAGAAAGACAGTGAAGTGAAAGGGTTTTAAAACACTCATGTAGCATGCTTGGAGAAACCTAGTCTGAGATCCTGGTGTAATAATAAGGATGAGAAAACTGAAGGAAAATGGAGAGAAATCTATCCAAATTAGTTCAAATCCTTCACTTTATCAAGTCTCAGTATTTATTCAACTGAAAGGAGTCAAGACTAGAGGATTTGACTCACTCTGAGGACATCAAACAGTTCATGTTACTCTATCAGCAGAGTCTAGAAACACACAGGTGGATAGAGAGGTATTAGCAGGATTTGTAAGATGAGCAGTCACTAGTGGAAGATTTATACATAAATTACTTATGAGCGTGAGCTGCCTACCCTGAATCTGAATGCCAAAATAATGTGGGCTAAGCATATGCTATCTTGCCTCAGTAGAGTGAGTCTGAACTACACTGAAACTGCACCTGAATGTCAGTGCTCAGAGATGTTAGCACAAGCAACTAATCTAAAATCTAAGGCCCTGATACCACTAGTAAACAGCTGAAGCCCAATTTGTTGTCCTTTCTCATCTTCCATCAGTTGTACTCTTTTCATTAATTAAAAAGAAAACATATGCCTCCTATCTATTGTGATGCTGGGTTTCACAAGTTGTTGAGTCTTGGAATTAATATAGCGCCTTCAGTTCTGAGCACAGCTCCTCAATCCTAATTATTGCAGAAAAGGTAAATGCCAGTGAAATAGTATTCTTTGATTCCTAAGCTCCAGTGTGCTCAGTGTTTTATTCAACTTCAAAACCTACATTGTGGTACAGGTGGGTTGATATGTTAATGTCAGCAACCAGCGATTGCATAACCAAAGAAAGAATTTAATAATGGAAATACACCCACCTCTCCCAGTACAGAATAGGACAGACCTGATTCTATACTCTTCATATAGGCAAAACTTCTGTGGTTATTATCAGAGTACACATAAGGTTGCAATGTCATTATCTGTATTACCTCTGGAGACTTTTCACAAGTGTCATGTTATTTGAAGTCTTACAGAAAACCCTATGGTGTTCTACAACATGTGTGTATTTCCTCTCACCTTTTCTCAGTGATCCTTTCCTAGGGCACAATGAACTGAAAAGTACACACTCTCCTTTCTTTTCAAGACAAGTTCTAATAAAGAGGGCATCATATTATATATTTATTGGTGCTCCTTTCTGACAGGCAAAGTATTTTTTTGTCCCTTTTATTCCCATAGCAGTCACCTTACTGCTTTGCTTGTTAAGTTTAAATTCCTAGCCAATTTACAGATTCTTAGCCCTTCTCCTTCCTTGATGTTTTCTCCACTGATGCATTTCTAAAAAGATACCATATCTCCTCTCAGCCTTCAGGCCAAAGATGACTGTCTTTCAGTTATCCTGTGTAAGAAAGACTGAATATTCCTCTTTTATCTTATCACAGACCTTCTTGACTTTCAAGAACAGCTTTAGACTATGTGAGTGATTAGGAGCACATACAACATTCCAGCTGTGTTTTCTACAGCAGAAATAACTTTTTCCTACCTGCTGCCCCTAGCCACCTGGCTCTTCACTACTCCTACTCTTTCCTTTGACTGAACTCCTTTACCTTGGCTGATAAAAGCCAAGGAAAATAAAACCATAAAATATGGTTGGCTGATAACAAATGTCTTGGACATATATGCGTGTCTTCCATTTCCCAGCTTGGAGTTGCAGTTCCGCATTCCTCCCATATAGTGGCAGCTGCAGGAGGGAGGGTTTGCCTCCATGGTTGTGTGATGTCAGGGAAAGAGGAGGCAGCAGCATGTTGATGTTGGGACTTGGCTGAACATCCTTCAGGGCCCACAAAGCTACTACTCTAGTGTTTTTTCTGCACCCTCTTGTTCCAGAACGTGAAAGAGCTCATTTGCCAGAAGCCTCTTGCCCTGCTCTCACCGCAGTGGCTAGGGGATAAATTCATAATGTCAGAGCCTCACTGTTTCTCACTCCCTCAGTCAAAAGGGAGCACTGGTTTCTGCATCATCTCCCTGCTGCATGTTTGATATGATTAACTCTGCCTCCAGCCAAATGCCAGATACACATGCCGTGATCAGTGAGACAGCTTCTCAGCCTGCTCAGAGGCCTCTGTTCAAACTGTTCTACCCAGTGCAAAGTGCCAGCTCTTCTCCAAGAGCCCCTGCAAGGACCATTGTGTCTGAGGAGGCCACAGCTGGAGAGTGACACTCATTCCCACACCAGCACAGCATCCTCCACTGTCTCTTTGAACATCTGCAGGATTACATTTGACTTAAATAGTCAGAAAGTACCTGCTTCTTAAGGGCTAGGTCTTCCACAGGTATAAAACAGCATAGCCCTGCTGACTGCAGAGGAGCTATGCCAAGCAAAGCCAGAAACAGATCCAGTCCTGGAATTATACTTGCAGAGATTTGGATTTGGGCAAAACCCCAAAGGCAGACCTGCCACAGGCTAGCAGAATTTCTGCTCTGCATTTGCGACACTAAGTCAGAAAACTTAATGTGCCAATTTAACTGAGGGGGCCTGAATACATAAGCATTTCTAAGAGATGAACAACATATCAACTGCCAAGTAACAGTGTCCCTAGTGGACATCTAAAATTTTATCACTCTATTTCCTTTACACCACTTTTTTCCAATGCCCAAGTAACAAACTGCAACCAACGGTCTGCATTTTTCACTTCACTTACCCATCTTCAGCTATTCTTGACATCACAGATTTATTCAGATTTCTGTATTTAAAGTGACAATTTAGCTACAGCACAAAACACAAGACACTGACTTTGACACAGAATTCCCCTTTCACTACTGGAAACCTGCATTTAGTACTCAGTTTAGGATGTGAGATTTGATGTTTCATTTGAGTCTCCCATATGTGATTAACTGCATCACAGAACCTGTGGCAGAGAATCACAGAATCATAGAATAGTTAGGGTTGGAAAGGACCTTAAGATCATCTAGTTCCAACCCCCCTAACATGGGCAGGGACAC
>JANRGW010005782.1:0-11180 GCA_024733675.1 Psilopsiagon aymara
CCCATGGGGACGGGACCCGGGGTGCTGGTGTGGGAGCGCGCCCCTGTGCGCACGGATGGGCGGACGCTGAAACTGCCCCAACCTGCCCCAAAACCGGCGTGCTTGGGGCAGCGCCCGGCAGCGAACCCTCCGCATGGGCTGGAGCTGACTTGGAGCGCTCAAGGAAGTCTCCTGGGCTCCTTTTGCTCCTGAATGATTGGATCGTTGGTGCGTGAATCCCCAATGATCTCTTTTGCCGCTCGGCTTCTCCCTTCCCAGAGGAATTCGCTGGTGGTTTGTCAGGAGGTTCCCGTACGCATCGTGGAGCTGACTCCCTGCGTTACTCCTGCTTGTGATTTGAACACCTCTTTGCACGCTGGGGTCCCTGTGTAACTTGTTTAGGGGTGGTTTACTTCTCACCGGGATCAGTGGGACGCTGGCTTCAAACCCTTTGACTCCCTTTAATAGCTCCTAATCCCAAAACCCCCTTCTTCCCCGTAGCTCCATGCTGGGTGGCATCACCCCGGAGCAGCTTTAAGGGCAAAACATCTCATTTCTCTTTCTGCTCCACTTTTCTTATCAGCTTATTGCAAAACCCATTTGGCAACCCGCTGCCTTCCTGTGCACGAGGCAGGGAGCAGCCAAACCCACTCCTGGGGGACGGTGCCCCTGGCACAAGGCTTGTTGCTACCAAAATTAGGTCCTTTTGTTAGTGCCCTGAGTTCCTCTTCCTCATTTACGCCCCAGCAAAGGGAGCATTGGACTTCAGGTGATGGGATACAGAGCATCAGTGCAAAGAGGGAGCCCCTAAATAGGCTTCTGGATGCTGGAGGGTGACTGTACCCTGGAACTTAGTGGGTTATAAACCCCCTAAAAGGATCTTTGACTGTCCTGGCACCAAGTGGCTTTACCCTGTCTCTGCCCAATGTGATTTTTATCTCTGGTTATTGACATACAGCCAAAGCCATGAATAGTTTGCTGGCAGTGGAGCATGCTGCCGGCCACACCATCCCTTCCTAGTGCAATATCCCCTGGTAAAGCCTGAACAGCAACCGGTCCATGAGGCAAAGACCCTTTTGCTCCCATGGGATGTTCCTTATGGAGGATTATTTCCGACATTATCCCCCAAAGCACATCCTTCATGGGGTTTTATGGGGTTTGGTACTGCTTTGTCCTCCCAGTAACTGCTGGTGCCATGGTGGAGCCTGATAATTGCATTATCCCCAGTCTCGAACACGGGTTATCATCTCACTGATGGGTTTGGTTTTGCTGGGAGCATGGTGGTGTTGATGGGTGACTCCCTCAGTTTGGGCAGGAAGGCTGTTAGGCCTCTGTGGAAATGTTAATTCTCCCAGATATGGGGTTTATAGGGTAAAATAGTTACCAAAAGTGGGTGATCGACCAGACACTGGCCCCATGTTCTTTCAGTCCAACCATTGCTTCCTCTGGTGAGCACCAGGAAGTCATGGAGGGTGAAACCATAGTCCAATTCTTGGTATAAAAACCAGCACAGGGCCCCTTTCTATTTCCTGGAAGCCTAAAGGATGTGAGCAATTCCCCCTGCAACAAATGAAATCAAAGTTTAGGGAATCAAATAGGATCTGTCCCCAACCCCATGGGATGCTGCAGGGTCTCCCGAGGGGCAGGCGATGCATGGGAAAGCACACAGGGAACATTACCTTTGCTGTAGCAAGAAGGGAAATGTTAATGAAGGGATTAAATATTGGCCAGGGTAATATTTACTTCCAGCAGGATCCATCCCCAGCAAGCGGCCGTGCTGGAAATCAAGTCAGGTTCAACCAAATGAAGGCAGCTTTAGTTATGCATGAGCACCGATGGGTTTAATGCCCTTACCTAGTTTGCTTTAAAGCCACAGTTTTAGTTAACCGGGATCGACTTCCCATGGTGCGGATGAGGGCAGGAGGTTTTGGTACCATTCGGGAAGCAGAGGGTTGAAGCTTGGTTGAATCGGGGAGGAATTCAGGGAGTTTCTTGGAGGAAAAGCAGAAATTCCAAGGAAAAAGACATTTGTTTGGCCTACAAACAGTGACAAAGTTCTTTCAAAGTCATTCCCTCTCTTCTCCAAACTCTGTGTCCCTTTTTGAGCTTGGGTCAAGTCACTGAAAACCTTTTAAGGAACTCAAAACCCTCCAGAAAAATGCCTTTAATGGGGAAAAAATTCAGCTCTGCTGCTTCTCAGCCTGGGGGAAGAAGGAGAAACTGAGGCACAGAGCTGCTTTATGGAGCAGCTCCATTTCTGCACCGCCTAGGTGCTTTAGTGGGGAAAAGAAGGAAAACACAGACTATTTGCAAGCTTAATTTGGGAGGAGTGAGGGTTTCTGGTTATTTGTGGAATGGGGAAGAGGTCAGACCCATAGGGGATGAAATAGCGATATTGCCTGGGAGGTGGGGAAATGGGTGAAGCCCCTTATGCTGCTTAAAACGTGCTTTTGGGTATCTTCAAAATGCATAATGGATGTATTTTGCCTTGGGATCATTGAGAGGTTATGGGGATGGTGGGACCCGGACACTGGGCATGTCCTCAGCCCACGCTGGTGGCCGGAGCCAGCCTGAAGGATAAAGACACTGAAGGTCAGAGTGGCAGAAAGGAGCCAAATGTAAAGGGCAGCTGAAACCCAAGCTGTTTGGCCAGGCTCAAATGTCATCCTGGTCCCATCTCACGTCTCCCAACCAGATGGGCTCAGCAGCATCCGAACACATTGCCTGTTTGCTTTTGGTTGTGGAGGGTTTCAACCACGATCCCAAAGGAGAAGAAAATGATGCCAGGTCATTTGCTTCCCAGCACCTCGAGTAGTTCCTGATCCAGAGGGAGGATTTTGATGAGTCTACAGAAAGCCTATAAATTAGGGCAGGGAAAACCCCCACACTCCCATTGTCTCTGCTGAAAAGGAGCTGAGGAGAAAGATGCAGTAACTGGATGGTGGTTTTGACCTCCAGGATGCAACGATGGGAGCTGTGATTGCAGTTGGAGCATGGGTGTGATTTCCCAGCATTTCACACAGACAGGACAAAGGGCTGAGTCTCTGAGGTCCTACTGCTGAATTCATCCATCCTACTGGTGTCCTCAACATAAGAAGGACATGGAGCTGTTGGAGTGAGTCCAGAGGACGCCACGAGGATGCTCAGGGGCTGGAGCACCTCCTGTATGGAAACAGACTGAGAACATTGGGGCTGTTGAGCCTGGAGCAGGGAAGCTGTGTGGAGACTTCAGAGCAGCTTCAGTGTCTGAAGGGGGTACAAGGATGCTGGAGAGGGACTCTTCATCAGGGCCTGTAGTGATAGGACATGGGGTGATGGGTTCAAACTGAAACAGGGGAGGTTTAGGTTGGATGTAAGGCAGAACCTCTTCCCTGGGAGCGTGCTGAGGCGCTGGCACAGGGTGCCCAGAGAAGCTGTGGCTGCCCCATCCCTGGCAGTGCTCAAGGCTGGGTTGGACACAGGGGCTTGGAGCACCCTGCTCTATGGAAGGTGTCCCTGCCCGTGGCACAGATTTGAGCTGGAGGAGCTTTGAGGTCCCTTCCAACCCAAACCAGGCTGAGATTCTATGATTCTATAATCCCCATTAATTAGTTGAAAAGGTCAATTAAATCTCCTCAGACCCCCCCTCCAAAAACAAGCGTGTTCATCGCAGCTGTGATTTGATTGCACTTCGCTTTCATGACTCCGTTAGCAGCCTCCCAAGCCCAAACCACCACAGATCTACGATGACCACTGGGATGGCAC
Organism: Psilopsiagon aymara; assembly: GCA_024733675.1. Taxonomy (NCBI): domain Eukaryota; kingdom Metazoa; phylum Chordata; class Aves; order Psittaciformes; family Psittacidae; genus Psilopsiagon; species Psilopsiagon aymara. The sequence goes on from JANRGW010005782.1 coordinate 3,724, forward strand.
CAGGAACGTTGAAAACTGAGTCAGAAACCAGGATTAAAGCCCTTTACTTGGAGATTCAGTGTCCAGCACACGATCCCCCTGTGCTGGCCCTAGGTGCTACCCATCCCTCAGCTGCCCGTGACCTTCTCCGATGACAGCCCCTCCTTTTTCATATTGACTCATCTAAATATCCCCGGGAGATACTGTGCCGGGAGCTGTTTAGGGATGCTGGCAGCACATGCACATGCCTGTGGGTATATATATTAGAGGACATGTGGCTGCTGGGATTGCAGCACTGACCTGCCGTCATTGCAGGGCTCCTCTTCCATGCTGCCTTCATCCACTGCAGCTGATGGTACCTGTTTTCTGGGGGAAACCCCCCATGTCCTGTGGGATAAACAGGCTCAAGGCCATGCTCTCGAGATTGTCCAACTGATGCAGTCAGGTTCATTCAAACCCAACACATGGGCCAGCATGGAGGAAGCTGGTCAGGGCAATGTCCAGGTATCTGATGAAGCAGATGAAGGTGGTCCTCACCTAAGCATTTTGGTGGGTTGGCTTTTGGTAGTCATAGAGGGATTTATCTGCTTGGCATCCTCCGGGATCACTTTGCTTCCTCCCTCCCCTCATTGATGCTTACACATCACTGGAAGAGCTGTGTTTGTGCCACCCAGCCCGTAGGCAGAGGTGAGGGCAGCTGCCAGCTCTTGTTCTTCACATGCCTTGGCCGTGCCCTCTGCAGCTCACTCATTGCAGATGCAGCAGTGACGGGGTCAGGGGATGGATTGCAGCCATCCCAGCCGACACAGCAGGTTTTGTCCAGTGATTCCAGGCAAAAATAGGGGGAAAAAAAGCTAAAAAAGAAAGAAAGGCTTTGGCATTTCCAGAAGGAAAAGGAGGGTGAGCGCAACAAGGACAAGGCTGCTTTGTGAGGGGGGTTTTGTCACTGTAATTACCCTGTTTGCTCTGTAATTACCCTGTTTGCTCCTTGTCCTGCAGATGGAGATGTGTGTCCTGGCACATCAGTGGTCACAGCATGGCCAGGTCTACCCTGAATGCTGGACAATGTTCCCCACCTTGGCTTATGGATGGGTCTCAAATGCCTTGTTGGGTTTTCTAGCTGGGGTTGCTGGTGGGCTGGATGATGGGGTGATCCTGCCCCCATCGGTGCTTCAGAGGGTGATGGGAGTGTGCAGAGGACAGAGGGAATGCAAATGTAAAGGCATGGATAAACCACATCCAAGGCCGAAGTCTGGAGCTCCGTAACTTCCCTGCACCCTTTAGGGCATCTTGTGTGGCTTCTCTTGGTCACTGTGGCCTGCATGACCTGTTTCATCATCTGCCAAGTCTGGCAACCTCTGTCTCGTTGGCGACAGATCTGCAAAGCTCAGAGGGAAGGAAGAAATGGAAGAGAAAAGCAGCTGGAAAGTGGTTTTTGCCCCAGCACCATCAACCCTCTCCATCAACAGGGACGATCCCATTGCTGAGGAACTGGAGGAAGTGGGATGAAGGGTGATGGGGCCAAAGGTGAACTGGGTGCAGGAAAAGCAAAGCCCTGGGCGAGGACAGAGCAAGATCAGTTCTTGGCTCCTCATGTTCATCACAGAGAGGTTCCTAAAGACATATTTGGGCTTTGCAGATGTTGCAGATTAGTCAGGGCCTGAGCGTGTGTGTGGTTTCTACTCACGTCCTTGGGAAGCCTGAGCCTCAGCCAGCGCTGCCTGTGGTCTGCTCCAAGGGGAAGAGCAGCCAAATGGGGGAAGCATCATCAGGGATCGTGTCCATGACACATCTGGATAGGTTTTTTAATCCAGACCTTGGAGCAAGGGCTGGAGTTATCCCAATGTGATGGGCTGGAGTCATCGCTTCACCCCTTCTCCATCAGCTGTGAGTTGTTCAAGGTGCTTTTTAATGCCATAATGCTTTGGTTTGGGGAGGGATCATCCAGTTGGCAGCTTCTAAGAGACCCTCACTACCTCCTTCCCTGCAGGATCTGAATTGGAGGTAGGTGCAGGATAGCTCTGGCTCAAAATGATGCTTGTTAGCAAGAAAGGGCATGCCCGTGGCATCCCACAGCATGGTGGCACCAGGTTAGAGTTGCACTGTTTAGCTGAGAAGGCTGATATTGCTCTTTTCCACCTAAAATCATGGTGGGATTTGGGTCATGGCACATCCCACATACTCATTCCTTTAGTGAAACCTTTTCTCCTGCAGTAGGTCCCGCTCTCCAAGCTCATGCACTGGCTTCATCTCCCGGTAACCGCATTCCCATGGGCTCCCTGGGACAGGGAACAGCAGTGACATCAAACCGGCTCCTTTGACAGGAAGGGAGGAAAATGCCCTTTAATTTGATTCCCGGCTGATGGGTTTGCTGAGCTCAGATCGTGTGTCGGCTGAGTTGTGGGCTGTCCCCAATGCACAAAAGGGCCCTTGTCCCTGCTGATAGACACTGCCAGGCTCTCTGTGCCTGCAAAGACTCTTTTGACTCCGTTTTTCTCTTCTCAATTGGTTATTTCCATGCATAAACCAGCTTTGCACAAGCTTGGACAGACTTACTGGTGCTGGGGATGCTGTAGAGCACATCTCATGGCCAGGATGCAGAACTGCTGAGGTGGCCACCATCAGCCCAACACTAAACCTATTAAAACCCCACCATCATCATTGATAACCAGCCCAGGCAGAGCCCATGTGGTGGAGAACACACTTTGGTATGGGGCCGGCTGAGAGCATTTGGGCTGTTGAACCTGGAGAAGAGAAGTTGTGTGGAGAAATCAGAGGAGCTTCCAGTGTCTGAAGGGGGCTATAGGGATGCTGGGGAGGGACTCTTCATCAGGGATGTAGCCATAGGACAAGGGGTGATGGGTTCAAACTGAAACAGGGGAAGTTCAGGTTGGAGATAAGGAAGAAGTTCTTTACTGTGAGGATGCTGAGGCGCTGGCACAGGGTGCCCAGAGAAGTGGTAAATGATCCATCCCTATCAGCGTTCAAGGTCAGAGCCTTGGGTGACATTGTCTAGTGTGAGGCGTCCCTGCCCATGACAAGGGGTTGGAACTGGATGATCTTAAGGTCTTTTCCAACACAAACCATTCTATGATTCTATGATTCATCTGTGCTCCAGATGCAAAATGAGTACAAATAAAACTGCCTTTATCTGCTTGACCGTAAGTCCTCCATGCAAGGGTCTACCTCAGTCAGCTGTGTCAATATCCAGTGCAATGAGGCCATGGTATTCATGTGTATGTGGTATGCTGGCAGGAGGCACTGCCACCTCTTGAGTCATTGCCACCTGCACTGAGATGGCACTCTCTGCCAGACATGCTTGCAGGTAGCTTTTGGATAGACACAGCCGAGTGTTGATGGTCATCTTTACAGGACAAGAAGGGAAGAGCATAGTAATAGTATATAGTAATAAGGACAGCATGGGCCACTTGATGTATTACAGTACGGTGGTGCTGGGGTATTCTAATCTAACCCACCTCTTCCAGGAACTCCTTACCTCCATGTCCTCACCTCCTTTACCCCCAGGTTTAGGCCAGGTATTAGAAGCAACTCCTTCCCCAAAGGGTGCTCAGCATTGGCACTGCCCAGGGCAGTGCTGGAGACACCATCCCTGCAGTGTTCACACCCCGTGGAGATGAGGCCCTCAGTGCCATGGGTGGCTTTGGCAGTGCTGGGCAATGGTTGGACTGGAGGAGCTGAAAGGGCTTTTCCACCTTGGTTGATTCTGTGATTCTTTGTCCTAACAGCCTCTTTGTTTTCCCACAGGGCAATGGCGGACCTAACAACTCCTTCAGCCTGGATCAGTCTTATCAACAGCTCCTTGGACCCAAGTGTCGTAGACGACAATGTCTACAAGTGCATATTTGATGAGGACTTCAAGTATGTCCTGCTGCCTGTCTCCTATGGCATTGTGTGTGTGGTGGGGCTCTTTCTCAACCTGCTCTCCCTCTACCTCTTCATCTTCAGGATCAAGACCTGGAACGCCTCCACCACATACATGTTTAACCTGGCCATATCTGACACACTCTATGTGGTCTCCTTGCCCCTTTTGGTGTATTATTATGCCATGGGCGACAACTGGCCCTTCAGCGTGGGCTTGTGTAAGCTAGTCCGCTTCTTATTTTACACCAACCTCTACTGCAGCATCCTCTTCCTCCTCTGCATCAGCATCCATCGCTTCCTGGGCATCTGCTTCCCACTGAAGTCACTGCAGTGGGGCCACGTCCGCTACGCCCGGAGGGTGTCAGTCATCGTGTGGGTCGTGACTGTCGTGTGCCAGTCACCCGTGCTCTTCTTTGTCACCACCAGCGTGAAGCGTGACACCATCACTTGCCATGACACGTCCAGCAAAGACCTCTTTGGCCAGTTTGTCATTTACAGTTCGGTGATGTTGGTGCTGCTCTTCTGCATCCCTTTCCTCATCATCATCATCTGCTACTGCCTCATGGCGAGGAGGCTGCTGCAGCCAACACGGGGGATGTCCCGTTTATCCCGATCCAAGAAGAAGTCAGTCAAGATGATAGTTATTGTCTTGATGGTCTTCATCGTTTGTTTTCTTCCTTTCCATGTCACTCGCACCTTGTACTACTCCTTCCGGAGCTGGGACTTGAGCTGTCAGACCCTCAATGCCATCAATTTAGCCTATAAGTTGACTCGTCCCCTCGCTAGCACCAATAGCTGCTTGGACCCTATATTGTATTTCTTAGCAGGACAACGATTCATGAAGTTTGCAGGCAGCAAGATTCCAGGGAAGCCCCCGAACGAGATGGCATTGGGCATTGTGCCCAACAGTCACCTGGAAAACAGCAATGACACGGACACGTTGTCCAAGGATGTGAAATCCTAGCTCTGCTCCAGCATAGCCAGCGCCAGCTCCATGGCAGAAGGGCTCATCCCAGGCGAAGGGAGGTTCAGGGCCCAAGGCTTTTGATGGTTGTGGTGCCTTGGCTTTGACACACTTCAACGTGGTCTGTGTTTAAACACACTCCTCTGCTTGTTGCTGTTCCAAATGTATTCTTTCAGGAGGATGCTGCTGTGGTTACACACACAAACCCCGTATCACCCTCTTCATTCAAGCCTGCCTTTGTGTCCAACACTGAGTAGCATCTCTCCACCAGTGGGGCTGGGTGACCCCTATCACGGTGGCCAAATCTGCTCAAAGATGATCACTCCTGAATGTCTTAGATCATTTTCTAAAGCAGAATCGTTGTGTGCAAAAGGTCTCCCCAAAGAAATCCATCTGCCTTTCTCCAGATTCCCTGGCACGGAGGGAGCAGGGAATCTGTGCCTTGGCAAAGGAGCAAAGGCTTTTGATGAAAGGAGTCAGCTGAGGTTGTGATAAACAAGTCCATGAAAGTCAAGTGCAAACGCAATGGCAAAGGGTCTCTCACAGCTTTGTGCCCCTGGAAAAATGCTTTCTTAGTTACAGCTTTGGCAACTGCTGGCAGAGCAGGGAGGGGACTCCTAATTTCTGTCCAAGGGCTGGCTTCCCATTGCAAAGGGGGCTGCTGGACCTTCCATCACACTGGAGTTTACTGGAGCCATCCCTCTGGAGTTTACTGGTAGCATCAATCAGGTCCCTTGTAGGTTTCTCCAGTGGGATCAACATCTTCCAAAAGTCCCAACAGCAACGTTCACCCTTGAAAAGCTGTTAGGGACCCAGAGCTTCCTTTTAGCTGCTGACTTCAATAATAATCTCCAGGTCATTAAGATGTAGGGTGAGCTCTTCATGCCTTGTTTTTAGCTCCCTTACTACTGACTCATGTTTCAGCAAAGAAACAAAGACCATTGGTCACCCCCTTGGCTGATGCTGCCACATCCTTATTGCTAGAGGTGACAGCCCTCTGTCACCTTTACCAGCTTGGTGGGACCCAAAATGCCACCCAGATGCCGCTGTCTGTCCTCCCCATAATCCCAGTGCTCCACTGGAGCCGGTTGGCATATCCCTTACTGACAGTGTTGACCTTCCCTGGGTCTAGGAGCCATGCCAATAAACATGGTGCTAAGCTTAAGCCCAGTTCTCTCTGGGTTTGGCCTTGCTTCCCCCGTCATCAAAGTAAACTGGAGAAAATGCCCATAAAACACTTCAGCAGAAGGTCCTCTTGGTCTTTTTCTCTGTAAGGAGCATAGAATCATAGAATAGTTTGGATTGCAAAGGACCTTGAGATCATCAAGTTCCAACCCCTGTGCCCAGGTCCACAGGTTCCTTGACCAGGTCCATGGGTTCCTTGCCCAGGCCCATGGTTCCTTGCCCAGCCTTGCCATGAGGATGCTGATTCCTCACCCCAAGACTGAAAATTGCTTGTTCTGCTTCTTGTAAGAGCAGCTCTGGGTCTATTTTAGTCTCAGGCAGAACTTTGATCCTGGTTTAGACCAATTCCTCAGACCTCTTCTTAGTCTCTGGCATCTTATGAAGTGGTTTGGTAAGATAAAGAGACACCGTGACATGACCAGAGTTCAGACAAGGGTGACTGGGACCATTGAGGGTTAATGGGAAGGTTCCTGTGGTCCCGGCTTGCTGGAGTCGTGGTCCCATGGAGGGCTCCTGTCCCAGCCAACAATGTCCCAACCACAGGAGGCAAAGGAGGGGATTATCTCAGCTCTGGGCACATCAGCAAAGTGAAATAGGACATTTGTGGTGTGATTCATCCCATCTTTGAGAGGATAGGGTTGGGTTAAGATAGGGCTTGCACTGTGGCAGCGCCTTTTATTCCCTGTGCTTGTGAAAGGATCTTTGTGGGAAGGTTCATGGCAAAGTCGCTGAGGTGAGACAGAGTTGGGAGAAATGAATTCAACTGAAGCTCTGAGCTGGTACAGACATTACTCCAGGCCAGGTCTCCTCCACATGCCAAAAAGCAGCATGAACACCAAGTTATGTGCTCTGAATAACTCAACTACAATGAGCTCAAAGTTCACTCCAGGCCCATCAAGGAGGGGTCCCTCTGTGATCCCGATACTGCACAAGCCAGTGGCACTGTTCAGATGCAGAGTGGTTGGAGAGGTACCAGCTGGAAATGTATATGTGTTGTTTGTCTGTAAAAGCACTAACTTATACTAAAAAAAAAGGTGGGTTTTGGGACAATGACTGTACATTTTTATTTTTGTAACATTCAAACACCACAGATTTCTTATAGTAAATAAATTCATTTCTACTGTGAGAACTCCTCAGCTATCCCCATTGATACGGGAAGAAGAGGGGATGCTGAGCGTAGAAACTGGGCAGTTGAATGGCACAGATGTGTTTCAAGCTCTGGGTAGGGCTGTCCACAGCTCAAATTCCTTCCCTTTCATCCTGAAGCTGATTTCTGCAGCCATCGTATTAGTTTACACCTGATCACGTAGAGTCACAGCCTGATTTGGGCTGGGAGGGACCTTAAAGCTCCTCCAGTTCCAACCCCCTGGCACGGGCAGGGACACCTTCCATAGAGCAGTTGCTCCAAGCCCTGTGTCCAACCTGGCCTTGAGCACTGCAGGGATGG
>JANRGW010005784.1:0-19057 GCA_024733675.1 Psilopsiagon aymara
GGGATGCTGGGGGGATGTGGGAGGGGAGATGCTAGGGCAGGAATCTCTGCAGCAAGTAGCAACTGTGTGGTGCGAGTCCCACCAGTGCTGGCCCCAGGAGCAGCACCCACCAACGCACAACCGTTTGCTCTGCAGGCAGCTTCTCATCCCCCCAGTGGATGGGAGGCAGGATGCTGCTGGGATTGGGGACATCAAGGGACACCAGGGTGCCAGACATAGGGGCCCAGTGCAAGCTCCAGCCAAAGCCAAACACACGTCACAGGGAAAGCCCGTGGAAGCCAAAGTTGCCCATCAGCTGCTCATTACCTATGCCCCCCTAAATCCTGCCCCCCAGGCACACAGGTCTTAATGGGGCAGCATCATCAGAACCATCTCCTCCCCCATGCTGGGTCCCAAGGTGCTGGGTGGCTCGGTGAAGCCCATGTTCAGGATGATCCATGGGATGGGCAGGTGGAGATGCCACAGACAAACCTCCCTCCCCCTCTCTGTGGGGAGGGACTCCACTGCCAGCTGATCCCGAAGACTAGCACAATAGCAGGCTCAAGGTGAGCTTTGCCTATGGACCCACACTACAGCACTGAGAGGCTCTTCAGAGGGGATAGACCCTTGCCAGGCACTGCCTGCTGCCTGTAGCATCATCATGGCTCTGCCCATCATCATGGGGCCCTTGCCCATTATCAGGGGGCTCTTGCTCATCCTCAGAAGGCTCTGCCCATCATCAGGGGTCTCTGCTGGCTCCCCGTGCTCTGTCACGCCCCATGGCTGTGGCACAGCACACCCTGCGCTGTGGCAGAGGGAAAGCCGCAGAGTGACCTTACTTCTCACGCTTGGCGTGGGCCGGATGCTCCTGAAATGCTTGGTTTTCCTCCGCAGGGCCATCTTGTACTGCAGGGAAAGAGGGGCGGCTTCAGCACTGGCAAGCTGGCCATGGTGAGTGGCATGGTGCACGGTGCACCCGAGATGCAGTGATGGGTGCAACCCCTCCATCACCCCCAGGGCTGCATCCCTTCATCTTATTCCAGCACTGAAACCACACATGATGCCAGATGTGTTGCTTTTTTGGTCAGAATCCTGTGCCAGATTGGATCACAGCTCCCAGAACAACCAGAAAAGCCTGGACCACCACAAGGACATGCTCCCAGTGCCAGCAGTGCAGGCAGCATGGCTGGGCAGGCCAGCAGTGCCATTTCCCAGCACTAATTGCCTTGGCACTGTCCTGGGGGCATGCTGGGGGTACATGCAGCCCCGTTAAGCCTGGCATCATCCGTTAAGGAGGATAAGAGGCGGTTATAGCCAGGCATCATGCGGTGGCAGCGGGGTCAGACCCTACCTCTTCTGCAGCAGGGTCAGGAGGATTCCTGCCCCTCACCAGCGCCACGGCATCATCCTCAGCCAGCTCTGGCAGCAGTGCCGGAAGGTTGAGCCCCTGCTTGGGGAAGCTGTCCACCTAAAACCATTAGGAAGTGCTTCAATTACCCTCGGCCGCCCTGCATCCTCCCTGCCGCTCTGTTCCCTGCCTGCGCCCGGGATTTGCAAGAGGATTTAGGCCTGATTAGCCGGCTGCCAGCCCCAGGCACGAGCAGTCAGTGCCCAGCTTCACCCCGGCACCCCCCCCCATGCCGCGGCTTCACTCAGGACCTTAATGCTGCCGTGACCACACCAGGGGAAGATTACCTGGGAGCAAAATCAACCTGAGTGGGAGTTGTCCTGCTTCCCAGCCAGCGAATCTGTGACCATAACAGTGGCTGGTGCTTGGGCAATGCTGGGGTACCCAGACCCACATCCCACATCCCATTTCCCATTCCCCAGGTGCTGGCAGCTCACCAGTTTGCACTGGGCAGCAGTCAGATCTCCCAGCACAGCATCCATAATGCAGTTGGCCACAGCGGCTGTGACAGATAGCTTGATTTCACTGGGAGCAGGGAGAAGGGTGTCAGGGCCAGCACCCATAGCCCTGCAAGCCACAGGGCCAGCCCCCCACTGACAGCCTTGCTGGGTAGATGCACCCAGAGGGGCACCCAGGATAACCCCCTGGGCTCCTGCTTGCTGAGATCAGGAATGGGAGCAGGCACTGGCTGGGATGAAGAATGCCATGTGTGTCCCCTCATTAAGGGTCAGGGCTCCCCTTTGCCAGCCTCAGGGATGTGCCTGCAGGAACATCACCTCATGGGACTTCCCTAGGGAACATTGAATCAGATCTAAGTGGGAAGCAAAGCCACAGCTGGAAAAACATTGCAGCAGAACCCAGCACACCACCACATAGGGAAGAGAGCAGTTGGTAGGAAGCTCCTCAAATCCTCATCTAACCCCTTGGGTGAGAGCCAGCTACCGAGTGAGTATGAAGGACAGCACATCACGCACTTCAGCTTGCTGAAGACATCAGTGACCATCTGGTCCAGGACAGTGCTGAGGTTGAGGTGGTCCTGGAGGTAGATCCGCTCTGACATGGCATTGACCAGCTGATCCCTGACTCCACTCTTCTGCACCATGGCTGGGCACAGGCTGTGTGCAGTGTCCAGCACCGCCTGCATGATCGCCTGGAGTTTGGGGAGGAAAGGGGAGGTTTTGGTATCTTTTCGATCAGGATTCATGTGGAGATGCCATGTCCCTTATCCTTGGGCTGAGGACAATGGTCATCCCATGCGGTTGGCAGCTCCCTGTGGGTTCCCACCTGTATTTCCCGGCCACAGGCCTGTGATGCCTCCTCCATGAGACACTCCAGCTTATGCTGCAGCTTGCTGTTCTGGTATGGGGTATTTCCTACTTCATACAAGAGTGGCAGGATCTGCCATAGGAAGGAAGAGTGTGGATCATCCCATGCCACTTCACCCTTGCTTTCCATCCTTCCATGTGCAGCCTGTATTCGTGGTTGCCCCATGGAAGAATGTCTGCAACAACTTGGGAGACCCAGTGACCTTCTGTGTGGGGTCAGGATTGGGCATCCTGGCCCCTCGTGGCCCCTGTGTCCCCCCAGCTGCTCAGCTGCTGACCCTCAGCTGCTCCCCACTACCCACTGACCTTCAGCCCCTGCACGCAGCCAATGCTGCTGCCCACACCAGAGGAGACCCTTTCTCATCCCTTTCACCACCTTTCCACCATCAGTACTGTCCTCTTAAACCCTGTCATCTTCACTGGATTAGGTACCCAGTGGGGTGCCTAAAGAGTTGGGAAAAAGGAAAAGGAGGTGGTTTGAAGAAAAGTAGAGGAGGCAAAGGTGTGATGGGAAGAGAGAAGTGGGATCAGGAGGATTAACCCAGAGTTGACATGGGCTTCATCATGGGCTGAGAGAGCATCCTCATCACTGGACTGCACCCAGCTGGGGTGGGGTGAGGGTGCCCCAAGGAGGGGATGTGAGGAGTGTTTCTCACCAGTATGGGCATCTGTGGGTTTTGGGGTGTGCCAAAGCTGGGGCACCCACCTCTCCTATAGAAGGTGCATGAGCTGCGTGAGGGGAGCTTGCTGAAGAGGGACTGCACTTGTAAACCCCAGTCCCAGGGGGGTGCATGCAACTGTGTGCCCCTGGGGGAAGGCAATTAAGGACATGTTGGGCCTTGTTCTAGAAGGAGACTCAGAAATTCACAGCTTGTACTTGGTGATGTGCATCTGAGGCGCTGAGCATCCTGGTGTTCCCTGACTGATGGTTAATCATGTCATTAACTTATTGATATCCTGCTTCGATCCCACATGGAAGCCAGGTTTGCTGGGGGGTTTCTGCTGCTTCAGACTCACGCTGACTGAGAGGCTGGCGTTCCTGATGGCCTCCTCGGCATAGAGGATGTCCTCCTCCACCTCCCTGCCTGCACACACGCTGAGCATGTCCACGTGCTTCTGCACGCTCAGGCAGGTCTCATTCACCATCTGGAGAGCAGAGAGGCTGCGTTATGTCCCGGAGCAGCACTGCCACTTCCCTTCCTTGCTATCACTTTCCCAGAGGATATAGTGATGGGGCAGCAGGGGCACAGGCAAATTGCAGCCCCTCAGAGCATTCCTGCCTAATAACTGGGGATGTCATATAGCCCCACGCAAACCTGTTCTGAAGAGGTGGTGAAGATGCCCTGCTGCAGCCTCGAGGTGTGCACAGGCAGCGGGCGCCGGAGCTGGTTCCTCCTCAGGCAGGACTGGAGCTGCAGCAGGCAGGAGGCCATGAGCAGTCAGTGTCAGGGCACCAAGCCCCATGTCCCCCAGCCCATGTCCACTACCTTGTGCACCGCCTGCTCTGTCTTCTCTGGGTGGCTGCGGTACGCCTGTGCCACATCGCTCATTGGCAACGGCATGCATTTGAGGGTGTAGTTCCTGAGAGAGGGAAGCCTCATGTGGCGATGGTGAGTCTCCATCAGCCTTATGGGACTCACCTCCACAGTACGTGTCCCCACAGACATGACAGCAGCCCAGACATTGTCCCATGGTCCAACCCTGGAGATGGGTTTGGTGATGGTTTGCCATCACAAACCCCAACAGGGCAGCAGTGACCACTTGCCCAGGCTCTCCATTCACACCTTTAGAGGATTTGCATGGCCAAACACCAGACCTGATGGTGTACTCAGCAGATGGACAACCTCTACCCATCTTTCATGCACAGGGAGGAGGGGAGCATCACATCTCCACCAACAGCAGATCCCCCATGCTTGCTGAGGGCTGCCTTGTCTGCTGAGTTAGGATGCAGAGCCATGGGAGACCCTGAGGTGGGTAATGAAGGTGTCATCACCAGATGGGTGGCAGGTTGCTTTGCTGGCTGCAAGGCCCAAGCTGTGGACCAACTCCCTTGGGATCTGTACACTGCATGATGCGCTCGCTATTTCAAGGGAACAAAAGGCCCTGTGGATGGTGACATCCTGGTGCCATAGGCTCTTTTGCATGGTGGTACAAACCAGGGGGACCAAACGTCTCCTTTACCTCTCCAAAGCTTGAGCCACCTCCAGGAGCCCATGGGCAGTTGTGTTGTTCTTGTCCCAAACCACAGTCCTGCAAAGAGAAGGATCAGAGTGAGCCCTGCCTGCACTCACAGAGCCCCAGGGTGGGTGTACACCCATGGATGCGCCAGGAAGAGTGAGCCCAAGGCTGAGTACAGGCACCAGAAATCCTAGAAATGGGATAAAAATCTGAACCTTGATAAGCAAAACCTAAATTTGGACTTAGGAAGGGTCTGTAAACCTACGTGAGCTTTGTGTTGATCTGCAGGGCCTTGGCTAGCATCTTAGCGCCTGTGTCCCCCATGGCGTTGCCGCTGATGTCCAGAGAGGTGAGGCTGGTATTACTGCCCAGGGCACTCAGCAAGACATTGGTTCCCAGCTTGAGGCGAGATTCGGCCACTGAAAGGGACTGGAGCGGCTAGAAAGGGGATAAGGAGAGGGAGAAGTGTCCAGGGCATGTCAGGACATGCCTCCCTTGCAGACACAGCCACCACCCCTCTCTGGCAGCCGCTGCAGGCGACTGAAGCTGGATTTGGAGAGCCCAATTCACACTGAACCCCAAGAAAGAGGACAGTGATGAGTGCTGAGGCAACCCCCTGGATTTAGCTCAGATCCCTGGCAGGCAGCAAGGAGGAAAGAGGGTTTTTTTGGGAAGCTGGGCTGCAGCCAGGTTACACCAAGCATCTCCTCTGTTCCTTCAGTCAGACACAGGCTCCCACTTTCCCAGATGAAACAGGAACTGCTCTCGCTTCTCTGTCTGAGCATCTGCTTCAGACTCAGGAGAATAAGAGCAGAAGGATTTGAATGGAAGTAGGAGGTAAGTTTGCTCTCAGTCTGTGCTGGGAGGGATCCGGACGGCACCCAGGCACAGAGGCTGCAGGACGGGGTGACTGAGGACAAGCTGGACTTACACAGTCATCCTCCTGGGTGAGCTGGACAATGCGGTGCAGGACATCCAACAGCCCTTCCCTGCAGGAGAGGCAAGGTGGGGTTACACATACACGTCCCTGCATCCCCCCAGCCACAGGGGAGCAGGCAGAGCTCCATCCTCCCTCCTCCTCTTGCTCCAAGCTGTGACCTATCCCTGTTGTCCTATGGGGACTGTGCCAGGGGCAAGAGATAGTGCCCCCGTGGCACCCCATTGTTTTGGAGCAGGCAGGACCGTGACCCCTGGCATACCCAGCCAGCCCAGGGACAGAGATAGTTGAGGTAGGTGCAGGGTGCCAGGATGGCTCCTGGCCCTCGTGCTGCAGCTTTGTGCTTACTTGGATTTGATGTTGAAGTTTTTCCCCAGAGACACATGCCTAATGGACTTGCTTCTGCCGATGGAGAGCACGAGCGTCACCATGTCGGGGTCAAAGCCTGTGAGACATGGGAGAAACTCACAGGGATGTTCCAAGCAGTTCAAAGAGGTGGCACCAAGGTGGTTCCTTGTAGGAGACCTGCAGAGCCATCAAGACCCACATACAGGACTGTCCCTCCTGCACAGAGCTTATCTACTGGGAAGGTAACAAACAGAAGCGCATTTTGGCAAGGCTTGGATGGAGATTCTGGGTGTGAGAGAGAGCTTTTGGAGCATTGGTGGCCTGAACAGGTTTTTGACAGACTCCAAACCTTAGTGTTCCTAAAGCAATCCTGCTATTGAGCTGTATGGCCTGCTTTAAGGTTTGGGGCCTTTCAGGTGAAATTAGGAGCTGGTAGAGGTAATATTTTTGATCAGAATTGCTCATCCATGGTTTTGGAGGCCAAGATAGGATGAGGTTATCAGCAGAGGCTGCAAACTCCTGCAGAGTAGTGGGAAGAGCGTCACAGAATCACAGACTGGTTTGTATTGGAAGGGACCTTAAAAATCATCCAGCTCCAATCCTCCGCCACGGATAAGGACACCTTCCACTAAACCAGGGCCACCACCACCACTCCCCACATGGGATGCAGGTCTAGAAATTGGTGGAAGAGGACTGGCATGCTGGGAAGGACATCAGCAAAGGGAGGAGTGCATATGTAAGGACTGCCTGCCTTGGTGAAGGTTGGTTTGGGGAGTAAAAAGCCATAAAAGCCTTATGAGGTAGTAAGTTCTCAGGCATGAACCCATTGCTGGCCACTGTGTGCCTTGACCCCATGAGACACAGCCTGTAGTGCTGCAGTGTCTGCTGCGGAAGGACGTTCACAAGTGATAAGTGCAGTTGAATGCCTCATTAGCCAGTGCTGTCAACAGGCAGCAAGTGCAGCAGACCCTACCCATCTCCCTGGGGACTCCTACAAGCTCACAAGGTGTCCCTGGGGCTGAGCTGGTCCATGGTGGCTGGACCTGCAGATGGAGGATCTTCCTCCAGGTGAGGAGGATGCAACCTACCGTTGTCAGACAGGTCCAGGTCACTGATGGAGCTGGTGACAGGAATGAGATCCTGGATGACTTGTGCCCCCGCTGATCTCAGCTTGGGAGAAACAGCAAGACATCAGTACAAGGGAAGCTGGAAGCCCAGCCAATGAGCCAATGCTGTCGGGAAGGTCACCCCAGCCCTACGGCGGACAGGGGCATGGAGCTCCCCACACAGGTATCAATCCCCTTGAGCACCACAATAGGACCCCCCCAGCTAGACTATGGGTGCTGGCCCTCACCTCACAGTTGCTGAGATCCAAGCGTAGGTCACTGATGTGGCTGTTGTCCGCCAGCCCTTGCAGCAGTGCCCTGGAAAAGCCACCAAAGGTACCTATCAGTGCAAGCAACAGAGGCACCAGCAACGGAGGTGGGAGAGGTGCTAGAGAAGACAACATAGAGTCATAGAATCAACCAGATTGGAAAGGACCTTCAAGGTCATCAAATCCAGCTGCTCCCAGGTACTACCAAGGCCACCACTGAACCATGTCACTGGAGGCCTCATCTACACTGTTTGGGAACACTTCCAGGGCTGGTGACCACTTCCCTGGGCAGCCTCTTCCAATGCCTAACCACTCTTTTGGGGAGAAATTGTTCCTAACATCCAGTCTAAACCTCCCCTGGAGCATTGTTCCCAGAGCTCTCCCTCTCACTGCCCCATCCATCCTCCTCACTAGCCCTCTTAACATGCAAAGCCCTGAGTGTGCTCCCTCTGAAAGACCATGCTCACCCCAAATCCATTCCCCTTGGTCATAGCTCACGCTCACCTTACAGCATCTGCTGGCAGCTTGGTGCCTGACAGGGAGACGTGCCTGAGGGTGCAGGCCTGGCTGAAAAACTCCTTGATGCCAGAGGAGGTGGTTTTCACCCTCCTGAAAAGGATGGGCACAGTGTGACATCATCCGCCATCTGGCACCCACCTGGGTACCACAATCCCCTCCCTGCTGTCCTAGAGTCTTACTTGTGGGAATACACGTTTTTGGAGAGATCCAGATGGGTGAGGCTGGTGTGGCATCCGTGGACCAGGGCTCCAAAGAGCTACCGGGATGGGGATGTGAGCAGTGCTGGGGAGGACCCAGCCCCTCACACAGCCCAGGAATGGTGTGGGGTGATCTATCAGGGATGCTAAGGGGGTCTGCCCTATGCTGGGGCTCCCCTCCTTCTCTTGCTGAGCCCCAAGACCCCCAACCTGCCATGGCAGTTGGCACAAAGTAGGAGGTACACACCCTGTATCCACAGCCCTGTGCCAAACAGGATGGGGTAGCAGCACCTCCAGCAGCACAGCATGGATTTGGGGATGGTTCACTGTTGGGACCCTCCCCATAGGTACTCACAGTATCCAAGGGGCAGTCTGTGCTGGCCAGGCTGAGATGGGACAGCGAGTGGCACTGGTGAAGGAGGTTCTGCAGTTTCTGCAGGCAGAGAGGGTTCAGTGTCTTTGCCCAGGACCCTGAACCCCCTGCCAGCAACCTGCATCCCATAAATCCCATCTCCAGCCTGCTCCCACTCTCCTGCAGAGCACACGGCTGAATCTGGCATGGGGGGATGCAGCCCCACACTGCTCACTTCCTTGCTCCATCTCCCACCCTCCCGCAAGGAGATGCAGCAGAATATCCCCAGTACATCCCCTGCTGCTCCGGGGTGCGGAAGGGGGCGATGCAAACATGAGTTCCACATCCCTTGGGTGCAAGGCAGGATGCAGACCCAGGAGACTGAAACCATCCAAACCATGCTGAGGACACAGCCCTGGCAGTGTCACCCCATCACAGCACTCACACTGGTGTCTTCCCCAGCCAGGGAGCCAGGGTTTCCAGAGAGGTCCAAGTGCTGCAGGGAGGATCCAATGGCTTTGTTATCTGCAAGGGCCTTGCATAACATGTTCATCCCTGCTCGAGGAGAGGAGGAAAGATGGATGATAATGAGTCCTCTGCAATGGGGAGAGTGATGGAGAGGAGGAACAGGCACTTCCTTACAGCAGGGCACCACATCCATGAAAGTGCCCTTTCCAGTGTGCTCCTGCAGCCCCTTCAACCACCCCTTTGGTGCCAGCCTCACCCCAACTGCTGCCATGCCCAGCCTTCCACCAGCATGCAGGCAGTGAGTGGGGTGCTGGGTGCTACCTTTGGCAGTGAGCATCGTCCTGGCCAAGCTGAGGCTCTGCAGACCCTTGGGACACTTCTCCAGATGCCGGCTGAAGGCAGCGATCCCTATGAAAGAGCAGAGAGCCCTGAGGTGGGTGTGTATCCCACCCTGAGCTACAGCCCCAGGGCAGGGGGGAACTGCCATGGGATCCAGACTTCAACATCACTTTTCATGGGCAGGTTTAGGCTGGGGATTAGAAACAATTTCTTGCACAAAAGGGTGCTCAGGCATTGGCACAGGCTGTCCAGGGCAGGGGTGGAGTCATCATCCCTGGAAGTGTTCACAAACTGTATAGATGAGGCCTCAGTGACATGGTTCAATGGTGGCCTTGGCAGTGCTGGGGAATGGTTGGATTTGATGATCTTGATGGGTTTTTTCAACCTGATTGACTCTGTGATTCTAAGTTGGGTACCTCTGTCTTCCAGATGGTTGCCATCAAGGTTAATCTTGTGCAGGACAGAGTCGGGATGGCTGCTGAGTGCCTGGGCCATCCTCTGTGCAAAGTCCCTGTGGGGAGAAGGGTCACCCATCTGACCAAGGTACATCCACCTCCAAGGACACATGGCCCACAGCCCCTCATCCTTCTGGGGATGTGCCATCAGCTCCTGCCCCCATGATGTTTGCTGGCCTGCAGGGTCTCTGCTCTCAGTGAGCTTCATGTTCTGGAGGGGGTAGGGACCAACACACCCTCTAGCACAGAGGTCCATGGACCTCTCTGCTCCATGCACAAGGGGACCACCACCAGGCTGCTGAGACCTTGCTCATCCACCCAGCAATGCCTTTGCTTACGCTTTCAATCCGCAATTCTCCAGCACCAGCTCCTCCAGCGTCACAGATTTGCTGAGCATGTAGAGCAGCTGCTCGGAGATCTCCTGGTTCTGGCAGGGGACAAGGGAACCCTTGTGGAAACCTGGACACCTCCAGCGTGCCCAGAGCCACAGTGCTGGCACTCACCAGCCTGAAGTCCTTGCAGGAGAGCTTTGTGAACCACAGGTTGAAGGACAAAGCAGCCACACTCAGCGCCACGTCTCTGCAGGGTAACAAGGATGAGGGAGTCAGGGCCAAGCTGGGATAAGCCTGGTCCCAAATGGGTGCCCCAAGACACTCAACCTCAGGATGCCCAAATACAGTGTTCAACAGGGCAGGACTGGGGACCCACAAGGTTAAAGCAACCCACAAACACAGCTCAGTTTCCCTAAATTATTCCCTCAGGGAGAATAAAATGAATCAAACTATTTGCATGACTCTGGCCTTTTTAATTCTGTGTAAAGAGCAATACAGGTTTTGCTTGGGTGGAAACAAGTCTCTTTCTGACTTCCTGGTCCAAAGAAACCTCTAAAACCATCTCCTGTTGGCTAGCTGAACACAGATCCTGTTTCCCAAAATACTCAGCTCAGAGCTTTGACTCGAGCCCAGCAGTTGCCTTCTTGCAGAGCTGAGTCCTTGCTCCATCTTTTGGATGGAGATGTGTCTGAGAGCTCCATGGGGACAGCTCTGGGCATTGCCTGAGCTCATGGCTCTTCTATAGGATTATTTGTTATCTATTTTGTTATAATTATAAAGCTGTATCATTACATGATTGTAGCAGATGTCTGGGGTGCTGGGGGTGAGCAGCACTGGCTGCTTTGCATATGGAAACCCCTGACAGCCACGAGTGGTGAGAAGCTGCCATGAAGTTTGGGTTTCACCTCCACAAGCAGCTCATGGGCTTATTTAAATCTTAAAAATGAACCGTGATGTTTCCAGCCTCCTGGGACCATAGCCCCATGGGTTGGGGCTCACTGCTTTTGGTGTGTGGGAGCATCAGCCTGCAGATGGGGCAGGCCTGGAGCTTGTAAAGTGAACAAAGCTTCTAACATGAGCAGAGGAGTGTGCTGGGCACCCCTGTCAGGGGTGGGGAGGATGAGGACAAGTGCTGGCGTGGCACGGGCTCCATGGACAGCACAGAAGGGCACTCACCGGCTCTCCAGGTGGCTGAAGTCCAGCAGGTTGAACTCCCGGCAGTCCTGGCTGTGGTAGATGTTGTCCACGTCCTGCTCAGATGGATGGACACATGGATCAGGCTCAGCACACGGCCCTGGGGAGGGCTTGGGTGCCCAGTGTCACTGGAGGGATCTGAGCCACTGAGGATCCTCCCTGGGAGCCCCTTTCCTAAAGCCTGAGCCTAACCCTGCCCTGGGGCTGTTGGTGGCAGGGCACGTGCCCCAGGTTGGTGGCACGGCTTGGTCAGTGCTGGACCACACTGCAGGGACTGGCCAGCAGAATGCAAAGCATCCTCAGGCTGGTGGGAATGGGGTGTGGAGAGAAGTGGGCTGGAGTCAGTGTCCCAGAGGCAGAGGAGGACCTGCCATAGCGTGGTCCCAGAGGGGCTCTCCTCTGCTAGGGACACCCAGCAAAGCCACAGATCTCCAGGGGCTCTCCTTAGGTGACAGTCTGGGAAAAAACTTGGTCCAAAGTATCTTATTCCCACTTGGCACTTTGGTTCCACCCCACTGAAGACCAGAGATAATTCAAGCCAGGCAAAACTGCATTTCCCAGCTCTAGGGTGTCCAAGCTCCATCAGCTCCATGAGGCTGCTGAATAGAGGCACACATGAGCATCCTGCTTCCCTGCCCACCAAGTGACACACGGCCACCAGCTCTTCTCCATGGGACAGACGAGCTTACCCACTGGATCTCCTCTCGGAAAGCAAAGCCATTGTAATCACACAGAGCAGCATAGGTCTCCGAGAATCCCCCTGCAGAGAGAAGGCAGTTTGGTAGCCGACCTTCCCTTGGGAACATGGAGGAGACCCTTGGGAGGAGTATGAAGCGGAAGAGGGATGGTGGGAGCTCTCCCTTCCCTCCTCAAAGAGACCAGAGTGTCCTGTGTGGTCGACTGCCAGCCCAAAAGTGATTCCACAACCCAGGGGGCTGCATCTTGTTTTGCTTGATCCATGTAGATACCAGGCAAGATGCATTGCTGTGATGACAATGGAGGTATCCTACTCCACACCAGGCTCCAGGAAAAGCCTCTGGCTCTGCAGCCATGCCGTATAAGATAGGTGAAGCATCCACAGCTGCATGTCCTCATGGGTGGGCACCAAGCAGCCTTGCCTCACAGCCATCTTGCTCCTCTCTGGGGAACTACTTCCTCTCAATCCTATTCCTGTCCCATAGGATGGGGTGATGGGGAGCAGACCCCACTAGCAGGGCTCCTTCTAACCTAAGCCACCATGGATGCCTTGCCAGCAGAGCTCATGTTGATGGACACTGAGCTGTGATGGTCCCCAGTGTGCTACAACCCTTGTGGTCCTGCATGGGGAGGTGCTGGGGGCTCACCACAGGGTGCAGGGCTGCTCTGCAGCATCTCCTCCAGTGAGTCCGTGATCCGCCGGATCCTCTCATACAGGTTGGGTGGGGAGTTCTTGAGCAGTGTCCTGGGGAAGGACCAGAGGGGTGTGTGATGGTGGGCTGGGAGAAGAGCATCCCCACCGCTTTACGCTTAGCTACAGCCCTTGTGTGTAGGGTGGCCAAAAACATCCTTCCCAATGTGACTGGGGAGCAGGGTCTGGCCTTCACCAGGGTGGGTTTCTCCTATTTAAAGGGGCTACTGTGAACCCATCAACAGGCTGAGAAAGTTGGGGCTGTTCAGCCTGGAGAAGAGAAGGCTGCGTGGAGACCTCATAGCAGCCTTCCAGTATCTGAAGGGGGCCTAAAAGGATGCCAGAGAGGGACTCTTCCTCAGGGACTGTAGCAATTGGACAAAGGGTGATGCATTCAAACTCGTACAGGGGAAATTCAGGTTAGATATAACCTGTGATGTAGGTTAGGTATATTCCCTGGGAGGGTGGTGAGGCCCTGGCACAGGTTGCCCAGAGAAGTGGTGAATGCTCCATTTCTGGCAGTGTTCAGTGCCAGGTTGGATGTGGCTTGCTGAGATGGTCTAGCACGAGGTGTCCCTGCCCATGGCGGGGGGGATGGAACTGGGTGATCTTTAGGTCCTTTCCAACCCAAACTATCCTATGATTCTATGATCTTATGAGACCCTACATGGGGCTTTTCTGGGCAAAGAGGTTGCTCTGGTACCTCCACAACTACCCTCGAGGAGCAGAAGACTCTTACCCAGGAGATGAGTCTGGAAAGACCTTCTTAAGAGACATGGTGATGTGGATGACAACTTGCTCCAAATCATCAGAGGACATGAACTGGAAGGCATGAGAGGCTGTATCTGTTTCTATGACAACCTGCAGGGCGCAAAGGGTGGGAGATGCCCAAGTGAGCTGGAAGCAGTGTCCCCAAGCCCCCAGACACAGCACTGACAGCCACTAGCTCCTCACTGCAAACACCCAGGGGCTGCTTATAAACCCCACCTTATCACTGTGAGCACAGGGGAGGCTGGGAGCACCAAGAATTCAAGATAAAATGCATCAAAGAGATCAGAAATGCTGCAATAAGGCAGAAACCTCCCCTAAAGTCAAGCTAAGCTAATGCAGCAGCAGCCCCATACAGCAGGGTGGGAAGAGCCTTGACCCTGCCTCAGCTGGAGGACAGGGGTTTCCTCTCAGAATTTGTCTAATTGGGTTTAGAGACTTTTTTAGTTCCTACCAGGAAAAAAATCCCATGGCAACATGCTCCCTGATTTAATTACAGGCTGACTGGGGCGTGGGAGCAGGATGAGTTATCTGCTGGCATCGCTGGAGGATGGAGCTGCCACTGATGCCCGGGGCTCTGCCTGGAGGGCAACAATGCCTAGGCTCATCATAGCCCAGCCAACCACCTCACCCCATCCACCCTGGGCTTTCACCCCCCAGCACCCCTCACTGTTTACCCAGCTCCCCTTTGTTTCTCCCCTGGAGCTCAGCCGTGCAGCAGAAACTGTGTTTGGAGGCTGGGGCCATGGGTGCCTCTGAGGTTTTAATGAGCAGACGACAGACAAGAGGTTAAGGAGGACCATGGCCCTGTTTTGGCTGACACATCCAAGCCAGGGCATCCCATTCCTCTCCTCCATGATTCTCACATGCTACTTCTGCCCTCTGCTCACGCCTCCTCCTAAGAGGATTACTGGGGTTTAAAACACCCTCCTGCTAAATTTGGCTTCGCCTCTGTAAGCCAGCAGCTGCTCGTCACCTCGTCCCTGCTGAGCTGAGGTGCCACAGACAGGCACTATCTGCTGGAGGGGAACAGGCACCCATGCTCACCCCAGCACCCGTGGGTGCTTCCCTGCACCTCCAGCTCTGAGGTGGTACCCAGGACAAGACCATAAGGGTATTTCTTTAGGGGTGTCTCAGAGATAAATACCCTGTGGAGCTCTCACAGGTCATCGCTGGTGACCCTTGATGTGCAATGAGGGGGCAGGACAGCCCCAGGGGGCACAGGGGGCTCCAGGTCAGGGTTTGCCATGATGGGTCCCCAGAGGGTTTTGCCCCAGTGTTTAGTGCCACTCACCAAGCTAGGCTCTTGCACTGTCATCTCCCTCACCTCCAGGAAGCTAAAGCTGCTGTGAACCTGTGGGTGAGAGGAGCAGGACTAGATCCAGCACTGATGGAGAAGGGGGATCCGAGAGTATGCCTCAACTCCCCGCCTTCACCATGGCCTGAGGAGTGCCTGGCCATGTTGTCCAGCCTTTACCAGCCCTCTTCCCCTTCACCCCATCCTCATCCTTATCCAGGGACTTCCCAGACTTTATGGCCCGGGTGCCCCATGGGTGCCCCAAGAGATGCCATCCTGGGAGCCACTCATCACTTACCCTCACTGGCAGGGTCACTGGCAGCACATAGGCTCGCCAGGGCGTCAGCACCTAGGCAGGGGATATCAGTGTGACGTTGGTGTGACAAGAGACAGTGGTGACACAGGAGTCACCCCTGCCCCCTGCTGCAGCTGTGGAATGGTTGGGAGCTGGCTGGGGAAACTTGGAAAGCAGGAGCCAGGCCAGACTCTGAACATACCAAGATGTAGTCGTCATACTTGGATTTCACCTGCAGCTGGACGCTCATCACCAGGAGCACCTCCTTTGTCCCCAGGAAGGTGGTGATGCCCTCTAAGAAGATCAATGTCTGCATGAAGTGATGGCACACCCCTGTTCCTCTCCTTCCAGCCCTGCTGTCTCTGGGGACACCACCCCATGCATCCCCACTTCAATCAACCCCTCTCCATCCACACCTGCTGGTGTGACCCTGGTTGATCCCTCAGCTAAGCCACACTGCACACTGGGTTTGGGTCTTGTTTACTGCTCAGGTGATAAATCCACCTCCCTGTCATCTTCTGCAGCCATGACCAAGCACAGTGCTTCAGGGCCACTGGTTTATACTCAGATGGCGCCTTGCTCACTGGGAGCTGGTGCTGAGCAACAGGAGGATCCTGGTTTCTCTTCCTCCCTTCCCAAATATAACCACTGGGGAGCAACTATGCACTCAAGTGCTTCCTCCCCACAGTGCACCCAGGAATTTATTCTGCATCACCATTTTTTGGAGATGTGACCTGCACAGGTGGTCGTGGCACCAACCCGTCCATGTCTACAAACCAGACACTATGGACCAGTGTGAGTATTGCTCCCTACCTCTTCTCATTCCCAGCTGAGAAACGGAACCAGAACCGTAACTTCCCATCACCATCCAAAACAACAGGTTTTCACGACACTGAGCCCAGTGTTCAGTGTCTTGGGCTACACATCCCAGGAACACACTATGGTGGAGTTGGGACATGGGGATGCAGTATCTTGGCTCCTTCCTACCCCTTGTTGGAGCTGATGAGGCTGCAGGACCCCAAGAGCTTTTGCTTTTTCAGTCAAAGGAGAGAATGCCACGAGCAGGGGTACTTTGCACCTCTCCTGTGCTGCTGGAGAGCTGAGGCTGTGCCTCCCCACCCACAAAGGCAACAGCTTGAGCTGTTCAGAACCATGTCCTTGAGGAGCCAGGGATACTTATCTACTTATCTGGCCCAAGCATCATCCTCAACACATAAGCTTTGGGGACAAGAGCAGTCCTTGTGTCCCACACTCTGCCTGGACCCCCCTGAACCACAGCTGATGATGGTAAGGAATCTGAAAGGATCTCTGCCACCCCCAGCACAGAAAACCTGGGCTGAGGAGGCCCCATACCACGCTGCTTAAGTTCATGATGTGCCAGCAACAGCAATGATTTACCTTGGATCTCGGTGGGGATGGCTCTGTGGGATGCGGCCATGGCTGAGTCAGGGTGTGGGTGATGCAGGGCTCCGGGCAGCATCCCCGGGTGTCGTGGGGAAGGCACCGTCTGGGAGGAAGCACAGAGGTGCCTCCTCCCCCTCCCAACGCTCACTCAGTGCCTCTTCCTGCCCCGTCAGACGAGATTTGCCGCCTGAGCAAAGAAGCAAAGTGAAAGCGACGGTGCCCACAGCCACCAGCATCACTGCCCAGCCCTTCTCCTCAGTGCAGCTTCAGCCAGGGGAGCAGGACACCCCACTGCTGCCTCCCAGCCAGGAGAGCAGCATCACCCCATGGTGCTAGCCTTCAGGAGTTGCAGGTCCATGGCCTACCCCTGTCCTGCAGCCCCGAGGTGGTTCTGCTTTAAGTGTGAAAAGGGTGTGAAAAGAGCAGCTCTACCCTTCCCAGCCCAGCCCCACCATCTCACAGCAGGCATCTGCAATGGCAGACCATCCCTGGCAATGTCCAAGGCCAGGTTGGATGGGGCCTTGAGCAACCTGGTCCAATGTAAGGTGTCCCTGCCCATGGCAGGGGGCTGGAACTAGATGAGCTTTAAGGTCCTTTCCAGTCTGGGATTCTGCGATGGGGATGGGTGCTGGTGCCCACTGCAGGCACAGCTTCTGCACAGCAGGAATGACTTAAGTGTCATGTCAAAATGATAAAGCTGCTGCCCCAAAGCAAAGGCAAGAGGCAAGGACTCCTTGGGGTGAGCACATCAACCATTCTGCTGCCACCCTGGACCAGGCAAAAGCCAGCAGCACTCCAGGGTGGAGCAGGAAGCTGCCCTGTGTCCCATGCAAGACTCCAATGACCCAGTGTTTCTCTGCCCTACCAGACTCAGGAAGGTGTTGGGGTGGGGGTGGGGGGCTGGCAGCAGAGCTGCTCTCAGTACTTTTCTGTAGTTTCTCTACTGCTGCCGAAGCCCTCCTTAATAGAGAAGCTGTTCTTCCATCCTTCATATGCTTCTCCAAGTCCAAGACCAGATGAGCTTTGGTTCAGTTAACTCCATCCTTGCACACTCAACCATCCTTCAGAGCAGCCTGTTTCGCCCCTTCTCCTTTCATCATGTTTCAGTTTCCTCTTCCTGCTCAGCCACATTGGTTGCCTACCACACTTGCCTGACTTCCTGCTGAAGATCTCCTTGGGTTTTGCATAGCTTCCTAAGATGTCACTGATATACAACTGCCTTCTTTTCACCTGGAGAATCATCTGCTACAATGATGTGAAGACAAAGGAGCAGATAATGTTGTTAGTTTTCCTGCAATGAGGCAAAACCTCAATTTGACACTGGCTGAAGCAGCAGCCTTGGACCCCTGCTCAGTGATGTGGGAGGAGCTGGTCCTTCTAACATGGGAGAGCCACAACCGCTGGAAGCCAAACGAGCCTCTGGCAGGTTGCAGCAGTCACGCAGAGCTGGCTTCAGCCCTCCCCCACATTCTGATGACATTCTCCAGGGTGGGGTCAGCAGAGCAGCCCAAATACCAGAGATGGCAGCCAGGCCAAGAGATCAGCGAAGGCAGCAATGCTCCCTTGGATCCACGCTAGCCCTGGCTTTTCCTTCATGGTCCAGGACACAGCTTTTCCACCACTGGGCTTCAGCAAGGATGCTCTGTCCACATACACATTCAGGCATGAGAAGCTGCCCTGGATCCACATCCTCAGGAGCAGGCTGGGACGTTGCTCTCCATCTCTCCAGAGCAGCTCCACTAAGGACAAACCAGAAGCCTGCAAAAGGCACAAAAGCAGAGACACCAGTACCAGCCCAAATCAAGTACAAACCAGGCTGCATAGCAGGACTATTGACTGAATAAGCACCAAGAAACCAGGCCAACTGAGCAGATCACCAAGTAACACACCAGGCTGAGCAAAAGAAAATGGCCACAGGGTGAATGCTCCATTCCCCACTAACCCTTGCTTGGGTCTCTGAAGAAGGTTCAAAAAGCAGTTCACTGTAAAATGCTGCTTAGAAATGGTTTCTTCCAGTGGCACAAGAGAAACCAACAGTGGTCCCCTTTGGAGACCAGCCTCTCCTCCCCAGGCCAGCTGCAGCAGTGGGTTGTGTTTGCTAGGCAGGAGCTGCCGAGGTCTACAACCCACCACCAGTGGGCTATGGACTTCTTGAAAGCAATCACATTTGCAGTCCTTGGACAAATAAACCCCTCAGGTTTTCTTCCTTTTAGCCCACCATCTCTGAATACTGAGAGCTGGAAGCACAACCCCTAGATTCACTTAGACCTGGGCACAACAGTACAAGCTGCTGTGCACGGAGGTCTTGCAGCAGTGCTCAATGCAGACCATGAGACCAGGCCAGAGCATGTGTGACACCGCTTGGGGACACCATCACAGGTTATCAGTTAAAACAAAGCCAAACCAAAGACATTGCAGCATCCTTCATGCCCCACTTGTCAGTGGTGGGCTGAGCCACGGTGTTTAAGAGATGATGGTGACACTACCAGAGATCCGAGGA
>JANRGW010005787.1:0-15202 GCA_024733675.1 Psilopsiagon aymara
CATGGCAGGGGGGTTGGAACTGGATGATCTTAAGGTCCTTTCCAACCCTAACTATTCTATGATTCTATGATTCTATTAATCATTCTCACACTTGCATCAGCTGAACACGCAGGAAATAAAGTTGTGAAGGGGTTTTTTTGGAAACTCAAGAGGTCTTGGATGAGTAGGAAATGCAGATGAGGAAAAAAAAAAGTCTTAATGGGGCTGATGCATGTATTAGGCTATTAGATGTGTTTTGTAATCATTATCATGCCAAAGGGATGCAAACGGGTTAACAAGAGGGTACCCATTCCTAGGAAGAAAGTGTTGATCTGAGAGAAAACTGCTTACAGAATAATCTATGTGTCTATCACAGTGTTTTTTCACTTATTTGTTCTCTTTTTCTTGTTATCACCTTGTTAATAGCAAATCCAGAGCTGCATTTGTATATCCTTACAAAAATTAGGATTTTTTTTTTTTTTTTTTTCCACGTATATATAGCAAAGGAAGAAATGTTTGTTTGGTAACAGGAAGAGTGTTGGAGAGAAGTGGATTTTATTTGACATTCTTTTTTTTATTATCTAAGAAAGATCTTTTATTTGAATGTTTTCTGCTGATGAATATGCTATAAATGCCTTTGGAGCTGGGAACCTGAAATGGTGGAGGTGGAGGCAGAAGAGCTGTATGACCATTGCCATGAACCCTGCATGAGCTGTCTTCCCACCACAGTATGAACTTGTGGGTTGACTGAATGCCTGCCAGATCCTGCCAAAATTCAAGCACTATATCATACCAGAAGTATCTCTTACTGGAGTTTTGCAGACAACCGCTATGTGAGACACTGTGAGTAGCTTTCTAAAGAGAAAAAAACTGTTGCTGATTATAATCTCTCTTTCAAGCCTCAGCTTCTGTGTTAAAAGAGGTGTGCTGATATAGATCTGTTATCTGGAAGTACTGATTTCCTGATTCTCTTCCTTCCAGTTTCAGAGGCATTAATATGGTATGGAAGTTGCACAAGTGTGTTCTTTGGCAGGTTACATCAACATTACCAGTGGCCTTTGATGTTGCTTTCCAGCTTGACTTCATAAATTTGGCTTTGGCTTTCTAGGAGAAGGATGACAGAGAATTCCTACCAGTTATTTTTCATTTGAAGCACAAATTTTAAACAGACTGTTCTCTTTTTCTTGCCTCCAGATTCAGCATATTATGAGGTTCCTGGCAGGCTGCCCGTGGAGGGATGATTTCCCAAGTATGTGGAAGGTGCAGCCCCAGACTGAATGGAAGGGAGAAGGCTCCTGCCTCAGCAGCAAATTTGTCCAGAATGACAGGGCTAGTTGGCCGCACCAGAGATCCTGCTGTCAAAGAATAGATCCTCTATTAGTCATCCCTAAAGGAAATTTATCTAAAAGAACCTTTAGGTTATCAGTGCTAAAACACTGTGACTTTTCTTAATCATTAGAAAGCTTTTCTTAATATTTTGAAATTCCTGCTTTGCTTCATTCCAGTTTCTTTCCATCCTATTCACTATGGACATGAAGGACATATTTATTCCCTTCCATACTGAAGCAACCTCTATCTACTTGCTAGCCTGCTCCCCTCAGTCTTCTTTCCTTCAGACTTAGTAAACCCAGCACATTCAATGTTGGATGTTGAGTCATTGATTCTAAATTTCTGATTTCTGATTGTTCTTTTTGCTTCCCTTTGGATTTTCCCTAGTTCTGTTTTCTCTGAACTTTTTGAAAAGTTTGCCATTAAACTCTACAGAATAATCTAGTGGAAGTTATAACAGTACTGGGAAGATCAAAAAGATTGACCCTCTATGCCTTTTTTACAACAGTATGGCATTGTTGAGCTATGTTTTGATCCATTGTACAGACAGGCCTTTTTATGAACAGCCATTAAATCTATCATTTTTGCCCTGTGTTTGTGTAGGTGAGGAGCTGTGCCTAGCTGTGTTACCATTTACTAATTCCTAAAAGCTTTTCCTCCGGGATTATGTGATCAAGACCTCGAGTGCCATAGTGAGTGGTAACAGTAAGTAGGGGATACTATTCTGGAGAAAATCTATGCCTCACACTGTGCACAAATAGTACTTCTCATCCAGGCTTGCAGCTCAAGGCTCTTGTTAGATCTGCTGGCACCTGCTTTTCAGATGAAAATATAGCAAAACCCATTTTATTCTAGTTGAATTTGAAAATTGGACCATTAACAGTTATATTCAGTTTATCTTTCATGACTTTTCCTATTTCCTGAATATGAGGCTACTGTTACAAGTCAAAATTCTTTTCAACAATTGTACCATTTTTCTTTGAGACAAAACATTAATGGAAAAAAACCCAAAAATTTCGGTAAGGATTTTTCAGATTTTTTGAATGACACAAACAAAAGCTAGAACACATCCATGGGCATTTTAAAGTACTCTTTTAGATTCTTCTAGTGGGAAAAACCTTATTTACTAATCTGGTGCATTTGCAATACTTAATTCTTTTCAAAGAAAATATGAAAAATTCATGTTCAAAAATTAGGTTTGTGTTCTTTATCCCCCTGTTCAATGTTTTACATTGTACTTATTTTAATACAGAAACATTAAGAATGTTCATAAGGTGAGTGGACTATTTTAAATTTTTATTTGTATTTTTCCAGCTTGTAATGTTTTAAAAAAACTAATTTTTTTGTCTTTTAAACACTCAGCGAAATGCAATCCCTTATTTATGGGTTGGCTTGTAGGGGAAAGGAGCAGGCGAGCTGTGGGGCTCCTGCCACTGGAAGGCAGCCCCAACACTTGACAGGATGGGCAGGGTCTCAGCTTGCAGAGGGTGAGACCTGTCTTGTTGAGTGTCCGCACTGAATATGGATGTCTCTGAATATCGGTGGCTTTGGGAGTGGGACAAGGGTTTCAAAGTCCTGCCAATTCACACTCATCACTGGGGAATTTCAGCCAAATTATGTGTGGAGTTGGCTTATAGAGGAAAGGGGCTAAATTCACCAGATGTTAAAAGCTGGGAAAGCTCAGACCCCAACACTGAACAAGAAGGAATTAAACATATGCTCAAAGAGGCAAAAAGCAAAGGTAAGGCTGATTTTATTTGAATTTCTGGTGAGTGTTCCAATTGAAATGAAGCATATTATCATGCCTTTGGGAAGGACTGATTCATGCAACAGGGTCTCCATCAATCTCACTCATTATCTAAAGATCCCAGACCCAATTGCTGGCTGGTAAGAGACATCTGAAAGCAGCAGAACTTGTATCAAGCAGCATCTATTTCCATACCTTTGCCTGGATAAGCATCTCCTGCACGTGAGCTATCCCTTTTGGTTTTGAATAAACAGTTTATTGGAGAAGACTCGATTACATTGTGAATAGCAAACACTGAAGAAATGTTTAGTATCTCCTATCAACTATCTCCTGCTTTCAAGTGAAGCACATGAGGAATTGCTGCCCAAAGCTTGTCTGGTCAAGCAAGCACCTAACATCTTCTGCTCGTCCTCTGAAGTGCCTGTGGATATGGTGGTTTTGCTGCTTCTTGCTGAATTCACGCGTTCTTTTCAAGTTCATACAATGTCTGTATATGGGAGACCTCCCTGGCAGCTCCAGTGACGAGCCGCATGCTCTTACGTCTCAGCTTGGGCTCAAGTAAACCTTCAGCCACAGGAGGGCAGCAGCTCAACGCACAGGGCTGCAACTTCAGCCTCCGATGTTCTAAAATGCGATGAAAACAGCAGAAAGAACAGTTTTATCAACAAATACCAGCCACAATAACTGGCCTTATTCATCCTCTTCTGCAGTGTCAGCTGCTGTGATGGCGTGCTCTGTGTGTAGCATAGCATCATTTTTAGACAGATGAATTTTTTTTTAATATATATTGCTGAAGCTATATGTAGATTAATAGCAACCTCAAAAAAAAAAATGCTTCTTCCTTTTCTTGGTACAAATCATATGTAGCAGGCACACATACAAACCTGTAGGGGTGCTTTTGCCATTAATTTAATTCAGTGATTCCTGTGGTGTTTGGTGAAGGATAAGTGGCTTAATTCATATCTATGTTTAAATATTTGTTTTCTTACTCTTTATTGTACTAAAAATTTTGTTGAATAAATGAAATAATTTATTAAAATATTAAAATGATTTTTAAAAATTTTCATCAACAAAATTAAAAGACACATAATTTCATTACAAACTTAATTGTAATTAATTAAATTTTAATTAAATTAAAAAAGAAAACTATGCATAAATCAGCTTTTTCAGGGAAGATTTAGAGGTGAAAACAAGCTTTCATGAAGCAAGTGTTTGAAATGCAGCCATATTGCAAATCCTAAGACAAAAAGTAACCCGGTGCAGATGAAACACAGGTTGCGTTTTCCTCTCTTGCCAATGCATGAATGGGTTGGAGCATACCATGCTCCCTGCCCCTGTGCTGGGCCTCCCCACCTGTAGCTCAGGCAAGGTACCTTCATCCCACTCTTGCTGCTCCTTCAGCACAGAAACCTCCCTATCTCCTGCTGCCTTGGCGCAGATGAAGTGATACTGCCTAGGAAAGGACAGACACAGGATGTATTTTTCCATCTGTAGCTCCATGGACCACGGTCACTATGGATTACAGACCAAGCATGGCTGTACCAGCGCCACCCATGGTCCTGACTGCATGTAGTAAGCCTGTGCTAAAATGCTGCAAGAATTCAAGTATTTTTTTCCCCCAGGTTCTTGGGAAAAGGGCCCAAAGCTCCCTCATGACCAGAGGCTTGCCATCAGCCACTTGGCTTGACTTAAAGCACAAACATAGTCAGCTGGCAATACCAAAGAGAAAAAAACACTCGATGAGCAACAACACAAGAAAAATATACTTCTGTTTGCATGTGTCCTGCAGTAAAACCAAGCATTTTTGCTTTGCATTTTTAACCCCAGGGAGTATTTTCCATTCTGGACAGCAGCATCCAGCTTCTCCCCCATAGCTCAGAATAACATTGCTATGGCCGATGTTAAACCAACTCTGCTGTCTGTGCTTTTGATTGGATTGAGGTTTGGACATTTTGTGAAGGAGCCGCTCTCACAAAGCCTCTCTTCTGCAGTCAGTTTTGCCCAGCGGAGCTCTGCGGTCGGATCACTGCCCTGAGCAGGTGATGGCAGCCACTGCTCAAAGTGGCAAACCCGCCCGCCAGGCTCTACTGTGAGGATTTTGCTACTGTAATTATTCCAGGTACCCACGAGATGGTGCTGCTATGCTTTGGTTGAACCTTGCAGAGAGGCTGAAGAGGTGGAAAAGTAGCAGGCAGTTCGTCAGAAATATCGGAGGTGTTTCGCATATTCACATCGCGCAGTTGACATTATTTTGACAAGTATAGATGGAGCTTAATTGCAGTGAACAAAACCTTCATAAAAATACCGTAGTGAAGGATGGTCAAATACAATAGACGACCATCAGTAACTAACACATCTACAAGGGGAAGCCTAATAGCAATTTTTAAATATCAAGTTCAACCTTTCACTCATAACAAAGGATTCCTTTCCAGACAAATCTCATCTAGATTAAAGCTCTCCATTGTGGACCCTGCAGTAGAGCAATACTTCTGTTATGAAGAGAGGATATAGCAGTTTTTGTTGTTTCTTTGTTAAGAAACAGAAAGGAAGACAGTCACTTGCTCCTTTACATGTCATTTATATGGAAATTAATGACCCACTGGTGTTCTAGAAGATAAAAAAAAAAAAAAAAAAAAAAAAAAAAACCACTCTCTTTTTGTCTTCCAAATGCACAGATTTGAGGTCACTGTACTATTTCTGTAATACAGAAAAAAAAAAAAAAAAAAAAAGTGTCAGTATAAATTCAATCCAGTAGATAATATTAGTATTAAACAGGAGGAGATTAACCTGTGAGAGATGTCATGATTGTGCTTTAATACCCAAGAGAGATGTTGAAACCTGCCAGCTTCTGCACTCCTGCATCGGTCTGTTGCCCAGCCTCTTCATGCTGACAGCTGGCACAGGTCAGCAGGTTGTGCAGGGCAGGTGGCAATGTCAAAGCTAGTGACTCCACATTAACTACAAAGTGAGAGCTCTCAGAAATAGGAGAAATGAGCTCCTGCCTTAAGGAACATTTGCCATCCTGCCTTTCCCAGAGTCACCAAGCCAGATGTTCTTTGGCAGGATCATTGATCCCATTACAGAGAAGACTGAGAATCTCATCTATGAAGAAAAGGAACAGAACACAGACAATTCTCTTATTCTTATGGTAGGAATTGTCTTCACTATTTAAATGTATAAAGGAACCAAAAGCCAACACTACCATGAATATCTCTGCACAGTACTACATTGCTTTGTGTAGCTATACCCAAAAGTAAAATCTGTACCAATGACAGTTACATGGACATCTTCTGCATTCAGTTATTTTTTTGCCAGGACACTTTGCAGAACCATTAATGAGCACAGTGTACTTTAAGGTTATATACTGCTAGCAAAGAAACCTGACATCACAAACCCTGTTTCTGACACATCTTATTTGTCTGCAAATGTCAACCTACACCAAGTCCCATTTGGAAGAGATTAGTGGCAATGTGAGTCGGCAGTAACATGGCTTATGAAATGCACTTCATCAGGCTGTACCACAGTGCAGCCCCTGCCTGTATGGATTGTTTTGGTTACAACTCAGATCTTAATAGTTGGCATATGTGTCAACATGAAATATACTTATGCAGTGATATTCCGAAGATGACTCTCTAGAGACACCACTTGTGTCTGATGCTGCTGAACGTGAAGCTGGTAAAGACTATGTCTGTGAGGACAAGTTGTCTTATTCTGCACATAATTCATTCACCATTTCCTCAAAGCTAATACAATTTCCAGAGTATTCTCAAATATCTCGTCTCTTATGAGACCAAGAAGGAGATGCATCCATAGCACTCTGCACACTCATTCCTGGCCTGTGCTAGTTAGTGCACTGTATCACTTTTCTATGAAGATTTATTTACGAAGAAGCCATTTCTCCGAAGGCAAGAGCAAGTCCTACAAATTCAGATTCTGAGATGAGTTCATGTAAAGGTCTTTTGTCAGTACATTTGTGCTGCTTAGAGGATCCTCTTGTGAACTCCTTGTGCTCTTGTATCACTTCTCTTAAACCTAGAACAAAGTTGATTGCATTTCCCTCACAGTGATCAAGGTTCAATGATGGCTGTGGGATTTGTTACACATGCAGCTGGTAGTAAGTGAAAGTACTGCACCACCAGAGCCTTCTGTAGAGAAGCATAGCTGCATCCTAAACTGAACTGGAGAGGCTGAGCTGCGTGGCTGCTCTGCTCTCTAGCACTGTTTCCTAAAAAAGGCTTTGTGGGCTACAAGAACCTGAGGACACAGTTCAGGAGAAGATCAGTAGGGCTATCTTTACTACAGGCTTAGGATCTCAAAAACTCTCAAAAAAATAATGTTGGTGGGGTTTAAAATTCTTTCCTAGGTTATTAACTCTGAAATTTTAAAGATTATTGTCCCAGTCCTAATTCCTCACTGTGGGTGTATATGTTTCACTGTACACTAGCTATTTATGTATATGGTACTGTGCAGAGTTCGAATTTCTAGAATATCTTCCTCTCCAATGGAAAACTGGTGGATAAATTCGGGTTATATTTTCCTGATACATATCAAGAAGTTATTGCAATGATTTTTTATGTCTCTAAACAAGAATGGACAATCTCAACATTCTGATACTATATTTGATTATCAGTTCAGCTTCTTGTTTTTTCTGAAAGTCATTCTTAGCTTCAGTCTGTGCATATGTTTGGCTACAATCCACCCTACTGAAACACTTCCACTGGATGTCTGTCAGGCCTTTCACACTAAAAAGTCAGTCAATTCACCTGCAGTCAGTCTGAGGCTGCCTGGATCACAAGAAAGGAAAGATTTTAAGCTGCTGATTAAGTCTTTTAACTTTTGCAGAGCTTCCAGCAAGACATTGAGAACAAATGCACACATCATCACACAGATGAAAATGTTTATGTTCCTTCACAGAGGCCAGTTATTCAGCAAGGCATTTCACACTGAGTGTCTCAGGTGGGGGCAGATCCTTCTGACCTGTAGAGCAGCCAGGCATTTCGCAGTCAGCATCACCCACTGCTCTGCACCAGGAGCATAATCATACTCCTTTGGCTTTCCTCTTTTTATTCTCTTGCGAAAGAATTCGGAAGGCCTCAGTGTTGTTATGTGTTGGACTGGAAACAAATTATGAGGTCTGGAAATTTTTCAGAGAACAGAACCTGTGTTTTCCCAGGAGCATTATTACAAGAACCTAAATACAGATACTGGCTTAAAATCAGTATCTAGACATCAGCTTAAACAAACTTAGAGGTTTAGATCTTATCACAGCTTTTTTTTTTTTTTTTTTTTTTTTTTTTTCCCCTGCAGAAATGACAGCGAGAATTGTACAGCTCAAATTCCTAATAATGGAAGAATTACCACTTTTGTCCTCCTGATATTACCAAATTACTACACACAAGGTCCATGGATATTGCTCTGTGCGGCTGAGATTCAGAGGCACATGAGAGTTTACTGATTTTAGTGGATTCATTTTGTGTTTACATAGAGTTTTTCATGATGCTTTGTGCCTGCCTCTTCATGGAAGAGATTTTCACTGAGAATAATACAGTTATTCTCCAGCTTGCTCTTAGCAAAGGGATGATGCTCACAAAACTGATACTTACGCTTTCATTACTGTTTTCTTCTTTTATTTAAGCCAATTGTTTTGACCAAGAAGGAAGGTAATTAATTAGGTGAAGCATACCACATAACTACATAGAAAAGTTTTGCACATATTAAAAATAAGAAGGTTTATTTTTAAGTGTGCAACTACAATGATAATATTTGCCATGAATAAGCTCTTTCTTTGGACAGTGAAAAAAGACTGATATAATTCAGGACTTTTGTAAGCTGTTGTAAAATACAGTAGCAGTTAAATATTTGGTAACCAACAGGTATGATAGCAGAAGAAAGACAAATAGCATGTTAAAATCAGTAAAAAAGACGAAGGATTACTCTGAGAAAAGCTGTGGTTCTCAGTTTATTGTGTTTAGTCCAGTAGTTCAAATCCAGATTGCACAAGGAGGGAATGAAATCTTTGCTTAGCACCTAATTGGTGTTCATTGGTCTGCATAAAATGAATTTGGGATTTCAGTCCTTTTTAAGTGGATAGGAGTTTTAGCCTGTGAAGCTAGAGGCCACTAGGTACATCTGAATCAGTCTCATCCTTCCACAGTTTCTCAAACTGTTGGGTATCTAATGTTTGGGTTTTGGGCCACTGTCAGCAGCAGGATGGATTATAAGTGAAGGCTGCCCACCCACAATGAGTCAGACATCTCTTTGCCATGCCAGGGTGGGATGTGAGGGACAGCACGTTTCCATGGCACAGGATTACCTTTAACACTAGAGCTGCAAATGAAGCCTCACTGGCATTCTTCTCTCTGGGACATCACAAATTTACCAACAAAATACACAGACAAATGGCATCCCAGCATGACATTGGCTGTGTTCTATGCTGAAAACTCATAAGTTATATTTTGGGCACCAAAAGACTGTTTCAAACTGTCAGTTGGAAGCACTCCTCCCAGACCACAGGCAGCATGCAGTCAAGTTCAGAGTGCAGCATCTCACACTCAAGCTCCCCAGGCCGTGCATTTTCCCATGGAGTGCTGCTTTCCAGGGCTGACACCTTCCCAGCAGTCTTAACTTCACTGCAAGAAAGAAACAATCAAAGTAAGAAAGCACAGGAGGTGGTGTCATGGTTCAACCCCAACCAGCAACTGAGTACCACACATCCACTCACTCCTATCCCTTCCTCTGAGTGGGGAGGAGAATCTGAAAAAAGGCAAATCCCGTGGGTTGAGATAAGAACTGTTCACTAATGGAAATTAAGTAAAATAATAACAATAATAAACAACATTAATAATAATAATAGGAAAA
This sequence comes from Psilopsiagon aymara, assembly GCA_024733675.1. Taxonomy (NCBI): domain Eukaryota; kingdom Metazoa; phylum Chordata; class Aves; order Psittaciformes; family Psittacidae; genus Psilopsiagon; species Psilopsiagon aymara. The sequence goes on from JANRGW010005787.1 coordinate 9,914, forward strand.
TGGGAGAGAGGAATAAAACTGAAGAAAGGCAAGTAATATACAGTACAACTGCTCACCACCTGCTGACCGATGCCAGCCCATCCCTGACCAGTGATCAGGGATGAGCAGTCAGTGTGACCCTCCTGGACAACCCCTCCCAGTTTCCATACAGAGCATGATGTTCTGTGGCATGGAATATCCCTTACACTAGTCTGGGTCAGGTGTTCTGTCTCTGCTTCCTCCAAGATTCTTGTGCCCCTCTGCATGGGAGACTGAAAAGTCCTTGATCAGGGTGAGTGCTACTCAGCAACAACTGAAACATTGGTGTGTTATCAGCATTATCCTTATACTAAATTAGAAAAACACAGTCCTGCACCAGCTACTTGGAAGAAAATTAACTCTATTCCAGTTAAAACCAGGACAGTGGGTTAGCTGACCTTTGCAGAACCTTGCATATAATCTCTTGCATATAATCTCTTATAGTCAACAAATGTAGGAAGTGCTGGGCAGCTCAGCAATTATACCTATAGCTGGGCCACTACATCTTCGGGGAGACAAGACAGACCCAGATGATAACATTTTAATTAGAGTCTTAAATTCGTTACCATTTATCTTCTCTGAGTCATCACCTACATTGAGTAGAAACATAGATGAAAAGGACAAAACTGAAGCCAAATAAAACTGAAATACTAAAAGAAAAAATATGACAATTTCCTGCTGAATAATTTCATTGTTGTTTAGGATTTTGGTAATTCTCCTTTTTCATATATATGTAATTCATCACAGGCAATCAAAAAGTAAGGTTAAAATACATGAAAAGCCAGTTCCTGCTCTAGCCATATTCTAGCAAGTTTGACAGGTGACTTTGTTTCAAGCTGGTATTATTTGCACTTATAAACAAAGTGCATTTCTTTGGCTAAAATGAAGTATCAGTACTACATTTAAGGGTATCTGTATTGTCAGAATGTAATTTCAACCAGCTAGAGCCTGATAATATAATATGGGTTTGCACTATAAGTTCTGTGAACCTTTAGGATGGCAAGAAAATTGGATAAGTTGCTGGGTTGAAGAGATAATATATTTTGTGCCTAAAGTACCATAGGCCTAAATAGACTAAAATAAAACCTAAACAGAATAAAAATTTAGACTAAAATGATAAATGATATCATATACCCAGAATATTTTAGTGCTTCTTTTTCATTTTGATAATTCTTGGCCCTATGCAGTCAGGTTTGTCAAATTGAGCAATGTTTTAAAAATATGGATGGAGATCTGAAAAGATCAGACGCAGTGGAGACTAAAATCTCACTAAGAAGCCACTTGTTAGAAGTTGTATTTTTGAAGCAACTGAGATTAATTATTACTAGGTCTTATGCCCGGTTTGTCATTGCACAAAATACAAATAACCTCATGTAATGAAATAAGTGGCTTAGGGTCACTTAGAATAATCATCAAAGGTATTAGCAAAAGCAGTTTTAATATAATGTATAACGGCACAACTCAACATAATTCATTGGCAAGGCTTGCTCTCTTATAACATGGATGGAGCATACAAAAGAAATTGCAGTAAAATTGAGCTAAAAACAACTGATACAGAGTCTGAAGGAATAAAGGGTAAGGGAGACTCTCCTATTGAGTCACAAGGTTCAGAGTAGATCCCATTGCTTTTCTAAAGTCCTGATGGAGCCTAAGTGCAGCTGGATTTGGTCTTAGTATCTTTTTGAAACCCAACATTAAAATACCTCTGACTGAAATTGAAATGCAATTAGCTTTAATTAAAAGTTGTTCCATTGGTCTGTGATGTTGAATGTTAAGTTTATCAACACACTCATTAGGCAGGTTTATTGTTGAGGTTTTTTGTTGTTAGTGTTGGTTTTGTCTCCCTGGTACACTTACATTAAGAACTGCGGCTATAAGGCAAGGCTGCAGCATCCAGAGACTATAAATTTCAGTGCAAGAACCACCTTACATTCTCTTCTTGGCAGGTGAACAAACGGAATGCATAAAGTGCACGATTAATCGAGTTCACGGATAAAATAAGTGAGAAATGCTACAAAGCAAACACATGGAAATTTATGGAGCAGAGACTGATTTATCATACACTGAAAAAAAAAAAAACGTAGTAATAATTTGGGAAGAGTGTAGCTGGATGGGAATAGCAAAGTGTGCAGAAATGCACACTGTCCTCTAAGAGAACCTGGAAGTCAGCTCCTCAAAACTACCCCTAATAGAACAGAGCGATGTAAATATCACCTGCTGCAAAAAAAAGAAAAAGTAATCTTGCATTGTCTGTGAAGAGGCATAACTTCAAAACAGAAGATAAAGGTTTATTTCTCTCTATATATATATCTGTTGTTCTTCTTGATTTGGCTATCTTTGAACACAGAACCATGGAGTCAGGCTGACAGAAACAATCAGGAGAAAGAGTTGTAAGAGAACTGGCCTTCAGGCATAGCAGTTCTGAGGACCATGACTGAAGCTCATGCCAGTTGATGTATAATGTGAAATCTTGTTTGGGAGGAGGGGGTGTGAACTAATATAACCCAAAAAAAATAGCCTGGAAGGAATTAACTCAGTGGAAACGGAAGCTACACCGCTCTGAGAGACTCGGAGGTAGTGGTGAATCTCTTGATTCCTCTGTCTGTTGAGAGTTGCATTTAGTTAGTTCCATTCACAACTTTTATTCATAACCTATGTTGCATATCTTTCTACAGTTCATCTTGTCCTTATGGCCTTTTCACTTTCCTGCTGCAGCCTGGAACATTATCTTCTTTCTGATGGAGAGAAATACTGCATTTTACATTCCGTCTGCAAACCTACTGTTCTGGTTTTGAGTGATAGTGCACATGCATAATGTGCTTTATGGTCCATGTTGCCTTTTAAGCAAGGTGATGTTTGCAAAGGCAAGGGACACAGGAGCAACAGTGAAGGCCTGAGGGAAAATTCACTGTGCAGGACATTTCTATGAAACTCAATTTTATGCTATGGAAACCAGTCAGTTACACCCACTATTCAGTCTGTGCTGTAACCTAGAGCTGTAGCTCACATATGTGAAGTCTCTGCATGTGGGAAAGCTCTGGATCAGACCAACAACTGACACAGGTTGTGTTTTTGTGTGCTGTGTTCTGAGACGGATAATATCTGACATACACTTTATGCCCACTTATTTCTGGAGGACAGAACAACCTTCACCTTGTTGCTAGTAAATTCTCCCCAGCCCTCTTGCATGCTTGGTGTCTAAATGTTCCCATTTCTTCACAGGTAACCATACAAACAGGCATTGAAGTGATAAGGTGATCATAAGGGTTCAAAAAGGGCTGGATTATGACCTGGCTAATCACAGTGCAGTAAAGGCTAATAAAACACGAAAGAAATTATGGCCACTATGCACCAGGATGACCTCCTTAGTATGGAGATTGAGAAGGAGTCATCATGCCTTAGTACTGATTGTTCCACAATTTCTTAGTGCCAGAGAAGGGACCAATTGGATTGGATCTGGTCAGGTCTATTATCTGCGTTCCTCTTTAAGAAGTTAAACTAAATAAACTCTAACTAAACTCTAAACTAAAACTAAACTAAACTCTAACTAAACTCTAACCTAAATAAGCCTGCCTGTGTCATCATGGGAAGGAAAGAAGGGATTTACTTCACAGCCAGAAGTCTCAAGAGCTGTAACAAAAGCTGGAGACTCTCTCCACTGATGCTACACTGTGGTAGCATTATCTTGCTTCCCAGGTGAATGCCTGTTTGTGGTGATGAGGTACCAGCAACTGCAGCAATGTGTTTTTACCCCAGAGAGTTGCATACTCCTTTGGTGTGAGCTGTGCTTTGGCAAAATGTAAGGCACTAGGGATCGGCTTGTTCTGGGTAAATTAAAGTTTCACACTCCAAACTGGATGTACACTTGTCGTGGTTTAAGCCACTATAACTCATCCAGTTAGCCACACAGTTTGCTCACTCACTCCCTCCTCTTTCTTCCCCAGCTCCCAGGGGAATGGGGAAGAGAATCGAAAGAATGCAACTCCCACAGGTTGAGATAAGAACTGTTTAGTAACTAGGGTATAACACAAACCACTGCTGCTACTACCAATAATAATAATGACAAGGGAAATACAAGGAAAGAGAATACAACTACTCACCACCCGATACCAAGCCCAACCCAGCAGCGAACCCCCCCTTCCTGGTCTCTGCCCTCCGGTTTCTGCATCCTGGACATGATGTGCTGTGGTATGGAATATCTCTTTGGTCAGTTTGGGTCAGGTGTCCTGTCTCTGCTTCCTCCCGGCTTCCCCTCCTCCCTGGCAGAGCATGAGGCTCAGAAAGTCCTTGGTCAGACAAAACATTCTAAGCAGTAACCAGACACCATTGGTATTATCAGTGCTGTTCCCAGGCCAAAAGGCAAAAACACAGCGCTGCACCAGCTACCAAGGAGAAAAATGACTGCTACTGCTGAACCCCGGACAACGCTGAAGAAGTGTCATTGTGGAGCATAATATGACTGATGAGTCCTCTGTTTTTTTTTCACGGAGCTAGCGCTGGCTGCTGACTTCAACCAGAACAGCATGATGTCCCACAAAATCACTGCAGCTGTCCACAAAATCTGTGATGCTGAGCTCCCATTTTGTGGTAACTGGCAAAGCATTTTCCACTTACAGAGTTGCTGGATATCCTAAAGCCCTAACAGACACCTTCTCCAAGGAGACTGACACATAAAACTAGGTGCAACCAGTATTTTGACAGCAGTTCTAAAATTCTATTACTTTATTTAAGACCATCAGCTAAAGGAAGATTTATCAGTCTGCAGTAAGCAGCATTTTATTATAAGAGCTCAGCAGTAAGCAGACAGCAAACTGCATTACCTGAATGAAAAAGTGAAGCGTCATGTAAGATCTGCTCTATTGCAAATGGATTAAAACAGAGCCTGTGGCCTTCTCACTAAATCACAAAAGAGACATACTGCTGTGAATACTATTTTTCCCAGTTTTTCAAAGGAACCATTCCTACTAAGGATTTTGGATTCTTTCTCCTCAACTCACTTCAGATAAAGCAAGAGTATCTCCAAGGGACAGAGAGTCCCATGATATTCAAAAAGTTCTTGCCCATGTTCAGTGCTCAGGGGTCAAGAAGGCTGATCTCTCCTAAATGAGCAATGGTGCCTGTTGAGTGTTCTTCCCTGCAGAGAGAAAGCTAAAGGAGGAACAACAGAATGTCCCCTCTCTGCCCTTAGCAAGACTGTCATGGGTTCAGCAGTAGCAGTCATTTTTCTCCTTCTTAGTAGTTGGTGCAGCACTGTGTTTTGACTTGTGGCCT
>JANRGW010005788.1:0-42024 GCA_024733675.1 Psilopsiagon aymara
TGTGAATGCTCCATCGCTGGTGGTGTTCAAGGCCAGGTTGGACATAGCCTTGGGTGACATGGTTTAGTGTGAGGTGTTGCTGCCCATGGCAGGGGGGCTGGAACTAGATGATCTTAAGGTCCTTTCCAACCCTGACTATTCTATGATTCTACTTCTCTTCTGTCAGCAGAAGATCCCAACCAAGGTCAGTGAATTTCACACATCCACTGTGGGCACAGTGTGTTCAAACAGATTCTTCTTGCTGTTGCCATTTTTTCCCGTAAGAAAGATGTGAACAGTGGAGAATGGGGAAAGACTATTTCTGTTCTAGTTTGTTTTTTTCAGGTACTGAAATAACAGGAACATTATTTCTGTCTTTCCTGCTTTTTGAGGTCCCCTTGTGAGCCTGGACTTTTTTCTAAATCTTTTGTTAAGCACTTCCTTCAATGCAAAGAAATTTATAGAATGTCTTATATGAGAGTAGGCCTTTATGTGACTTCAGTAATCTCTTAAATAGGCATGAGCACTGATTCCTTGAAGTGAGTGTTTTTCTCCCAAACTTTTATTTGTGAGATTCCCGAATGCTGGCATTTCTCTTCTGAAATGGCAGTGAAGAGGACAACCAGAACAAAGGGAGTTTTATCCGTTACTGAATTGTGATCCCTTCTCCTATATCAGTTGTGTCTGATTGCGATTTTATATACCATCAGCACAGTATCTCCAGCTCAGTTCAAACTTGAAGGTACGACTGTGAGAAAGGGAAGCAAACCCACTCTTAAATTCTTGATAATTACATTAATGATGGTTAATAAATCCGTCAAACAGAAAATGTATGGCAGATTGTGGAATATCTCTATCTTAATTTTATACAGTTCTATTGGCAGGCCCCTTACCAGACAAGTCATATGGCATCTTTCTGGGGGAAAAAAACCCCAACCAACCTCACCTGAATTCTTACTGGGTTAACTACTTTCTTGGTGATTGCACCCGGAGATCTCAGTCTGATGGCTTCCAAAGTGCACCATTTCATAAAAGGGAGCTTCTTAAGGTCCTCTTCAGAGACATCTATTTTATCTTTACCTGTTGTGGTATGAGAAAAAGACTCTGTAAATACGAGATTTCATCCTTGTTTTGATACATGCTGATACGTCTTGCTTTAGAACTGCTGACAGAATACTTCAAGACTTCAAAACCTCATTTTCACCCAGAAATTTTCTTTATATTTCAAAGCAAATTAATGGACCAAAATCAATACAACTTAAGAAAAGCTACTGAAGATTATTTAATAACAAGGAAGGTGCAGATGTGGAATTGGCCAGAAGAGGGCAAACAAAGGTCAGCTTGTAAATTAAGAGTCGCTGGACTTTTTCAGCACATGTAGGAACACTACATGGCAATCTGAGGGACTTTAGGCACCTGGACGAGAAGCCACGGCTGAGCTCTTGAGCTATGTTAATACTGGCAAATAAAACAGGGCCAGGAGAAAGGCTTAAACTAAGCACTGGTTTGTGATTTGCCTTATTGGTTAATTATTGCCATATTTCTTGATATGGTTTTGACTCATGTCTACTCAGAGTCTTCCATGAAAGTATAAGCATGGTTCAGGGGATGGCAAATGTGAATGACTGCTCCCAGTAGGTGACTGCTTTTTGAGGGAAAGAGATTAATTAGTCTTGTGGCGGTGAATCATGCTGGACAAATTGGCCTCAGATGAGAGAAAAGAGAACAAATCCTGGCCTGTTTTTCTGCAGAATAGCTGTCACACTGGTGAACCTCACACCATGAAAAGCAGCTGAATTGAAACAGCTCACCTGACCCTATCTATCATAGATGCAAGAAAGAATCACAAGACTGGTTAATACAAATCTAGGTCTAAATGATAGGTATGGAATAAAGAGACAAATACGCCCAGTTCTTCTTCTACCTTCTTTTGCTAACACCAAAGGTGGTTTTGCTTAAAAATGTGCCTTCAGCATATGTTGAGTAAAAAACTCAGAGCTGGACTCTATGTTATCAGTAGTTCTTTTAGCAGGAATATTCATTGATCCGATTACTCATTATTATTATTATTATATTAGAATATATATGATATTATTACTGACCCAATGTGTCATGTGCTGGGCCAACATAGAATAAATGATTTCTAGGTTACAGAAGGACCCCGTTGGATTTATTACCTGCTTTGCCAAAAACAGAATCCAGGTCTTCCATGATTTTCTTGTAAATGGAAGGGTAAGCGAGTATGAAAACAAGGGTCCAAAAGGCAATCTAAACAAAGATGAAAGTACTTTAACTCAGGACTATGGAACAGAATTACAGCATCTTTGTAGAAGATCACAGGGGCAGGTGAAAACATTTGCACTTTTTGTATGTGCCTACTGTAGTTGGGATGCACAGGGAGCTGTGCTTCCTGGTTAAATCCACATCTAAGGACTCAGGTCCTGGGAGATTATGTCTAGTCATCTGCTGTGTACTTATCTTCAGTGAATATTACATAGCTTTGGTTTTGAGCTTTGAAATACTGACTTCTTTCTTTAATTTCAGATTACTAGCTGTTAAAATGAATTACTAAATCATTGAGTGTGATTAGATTTAGATGCATGAATGGGAAAAAGAATCAATAGTAAATTTCTACTAGTATTAGCAGAAATGAGGTTAAATAATTTGCAGAGCATTGTCACTGCGCCCCACTAAAAAGAGCAGGAAAAGTTCTAATTAATGTCAAAACAAGCAATAGCATATCTCCTTTAGAAATAATGTGCTAACTGATTCTGCAATGAAATTGAAAATGAAGAAATTTAGGAAAGGAGAAAATCCTCTTAAGTAGGATGAAACCAGAAGGACTTGCAGCACTGCCAGGAATTGCTCTCTCCTCTTGCTGAGCTAGCAGGAGATGCAGTCTGCAGACAGATCTGGTCATGGGCCATCTGTGCTGGCTAGGGATGAGAACCCTTACTGTTATTTACCAAATAGCCCTATGTGGATGCAGCCCTCCTTCTACAGAACAAATCTGGTAGCTTAATTTTCTTGTACAGCTCTTGGATGCTGTGGCTTCACTCCATGGGCTAAGAAGGGATAGCTAAATTGTTTCAGGTAAAAGGGTTTAACATGCTTGTAAAAATATCCCCTTGGAAGGTAAAAGGCATTTTTTTTTGTCATTCCGGTTACCAGAACAGTGGTTGTGATCCTCAAGGTCCTTTCCAACCTGGTATTCTGTGATTCTATGACTATTCTGAGAAAGAACAAAATATCTATATGTCTATTTGCAGCTGAATACTACAGAAATAAGTAATGATAGTGTTGTGGAAGGAATGTCAGTTATCCTGATAACAGACAGTAGGCTATGCCTCACTTATGCCATCATGTGAATCCACAAAAACCTCATTGAAATGGATGAAATTCCTTTAGGGTAAATTGCAGTAACATCCAATCTACAAACACCATAGATATATCCATTAGGAGTACATACAAAAATAACTTGCTATCATTTGTTTTCTAAATCACATCTGTAACAGACATAACTGCTGGAAAGAGCTTAGTAGTCATGGTAAATAAAGGATTTTTTTGCTGCTATGGCTTTTTCATCTGAGAAATTCCTATAAATGTCTTTGGTCAGCGTAGGCTGTGTTAGACAATTGGACTTGTTAGCATGCTTGTATCTGTGTCATTAATCCATCAAATCAATTTCTAACACAGACAAAAGTAAAGTGGCAGTAGAATCAAACTTGCTTTTCTTACTGTAATTGACACTGGCATTTTTACAGCAGACTCCCCAGAGTGAAAGAGCCAAATTCACTCAAGGTTTTACACATAGATGAAGTTACTCTGTATTATGTTTTTAATATTCTTTACAGTTGGTAACACCAGGCTGCGCAGAATAGAGTCTCGACTATAATACAGCCAAAATGCTTCAAAATAGAGCTGAATGCTCCTCACAGCTTAAGACCGTGATCTTAACAGCTATGAGACATGATCCTGAAATGCTATGGTAAGGGACATCATGATTTAGGAAAAGTACAAGAACAGCTTTCCTTGTCATGGCTTCTGTGACATTGCAGCCTGGGTATATTTGGAGTGACGCATGTGGGCGTGATAATCCCTTCTTTGGAATACACACAGCATGTGTGACCTCTTGTTTGAAGGCTTTGCTTCCCAAATACAGGCTTTTGAACAGGATACAGTGTTTCTCTAGCTGAGGTACTTACTGGGATAGCATTTGCTTGGGAAGCCCAGAGCATTAGAAGACTGTAATTAGGAGCTAGATGTCTTCCTTGCAAGTTATCCAGAAGATGCTGCAGTAATGTCTGTTATAAATAAAAGATAATAACGTGCATTTCCAAAAATACATTAAAATCTAGTTTAGGGTAGGGCTTATGAGAATTCAAGGATATAACATATCCTAGTTAACATAAGACCAGTTTATCAAAGCAGTGTTAGTTATGGGGATTTTGCAGTCACAAAGTAGGGATTACAGCTGTTAAGAGAAAATGAGACTCACTTTCAGCAGCAGCAGGCCAGAAGAAATAAATGCACTATAAATCCCTACTAAATACTTTCACTGCCCTCCATTTTCGTCAAGTTTTCAGAGGATTTGGTTCCCTCACTCCCCATTGTTTCTTGTATGTGGAAGAAATTAAAAAGAAATCTCTATTCTTTTTTAATTCCTGCTCTACTTCTCTGAAGAACCTGAATTTGGTACTGAACAAGCTGAATGGATGGAAATGAAGAAAATATTCTCTCTGTTCCTGCAAAAAGGTGATTATTATGGAGAGATGGTCTGACACATCAGCAAACTCCCTAATTCCAGATGTTTCGTTAGTGACCAAACCAGTGACTGCAATTGCTTGATATTCTTTGAAACTATAGCAACTGTGTAATGCTCTAGGATCGGCTTTGTTTTTAGTATTTCCTTAAATACAGGGCAACCATGCATTCAAGGCAAAGCTTCCTGCCTGCTTTTCAGAGGGGAAAAGGTTGATCTTGAATAAAAAATGACCACTCTTTTTCCCAGATTTCCACCCAGTCTAAGGCACCAAGTTTGTGCCTCCTATTTCCTGCACTTCCTTACCTCCCACTGACCCCTCTCCAGCCCTCACTCCTTTCCCCTGTTTTGCTTTACTTTATGAAAGAAATTGTGGCATGCAAAGCTTCTGAAGTCTAAATAAAACCTGGTTTGTTTAATGGTCTGTTCTATAACCATTTGGTAGAGCAAAAAATTCCCAGGCCAGTCTGCTGTCACATTTGTCAGCTGTATAGACAGAATTCCTGCCATAGCTAAGGAGAATAACCAGGGAGACAACTTATCACAGCTTTCACACAATTGATATTTAGGGTACTTGGCTTCCAATCCAGTAATCTGCTATTTTCTACTAGTCTGGCTGCTGGAGGATCTCCTCACTCTACACCAGGGTTTAAAAATAGTACCTGCAAGGTTTTGAAACTTCACAGCACAGTGCCCTCAGAGAAACAACCAAAGAGGTCTTCCACCTCTTTCAACTGCTCACTACAACTGTGATACTGGAGCCTGGCAATGGGTCACAGCTCTGAACTCTTGTCTTTAAATTCCCCAGAGGAAGATGCCAATACATTGAGTAGGACTCAAAGTTATGGGTCTGTCCTAATGTAGGTGACACCAATACTGCACAATTAAGGTACAGCTATAAAAGCTGACAGGTTTAGCTTATGTCTTCCAGTACTGAAATAACTCCTGTCCTCCATCACTTCAGTCAGAATACACATGAAGTCATGTTATTTCACAGCCTTGGATGTTTACCTTGGATGTGGTCTCTGAAGGGTTCGTCCTTTCAGCATCCAACACTACTTTCTCAAATAATTTTAGAAGCCATGTTTTGGATTTAGACCAGTTCCTGTAAAGAAAAGCAACAAGAAGCACTTAACTGAGGCAGCACAAACTAACATTTCCTTTTCCATGAGAAGGACTCCTTGTTTTTTTTCCAAAAGCCCTGGGCAGCAGTCAGTTGATGGATAGTCAAGTGTCAGTCTGACTAACAGTAGTGCTCACTGACATGAGGAACAGCACGTCCAGGACCTTCATCTTGGCCAGACCTCATCTTGCAGCCAAGACTCCTAGATTTTCACGTCTGTTTCATTGAGGCTTTGGACAGATTGCTTAAGCCAATCTTTTCAAGAATTATTCTTTCTAACAAAATCAAGGCCACATTTTTGAAGCATCCTCAATTCTTTCTTCAGGCTATTCTGAAGTGCTTAAGGTGTTATCATGGCCTTGAGGGCACCGACAGGCTCTGCAAACACTTTCCTCAGGGTTTGGTTGCCTCTATCCAAGGTCAACTCTGTGACAGTAGAGCCACGTAACCTGGCATCAGTCTGCTGGGAAAACAGCTATGGTGTGGGAAAGAGCAGAGAGATGCCTTGTTGAGGAGCCCCTCAGCTTGGGACTCACATTTAGGCTCAAGCCTTTGGTCTTTGCCCCATTCTGCTTGTCCCTGACAGCTCCAAGCTGGACCCATCCCACCTAAGCAAAGTTGTTTCTTCTTTATGCCAGAAGAAAAACACAAGACAAGGTCAGAACTGTTTTGAAGCATCTAGCTGAAAGCCTGACCCAAGGACATGCCGTCAATAAAGACAGTGCATCATCCTTCGGGGAAAATGTCTGTCATGGCTGATATTTCGGTGAGGAAAATGTAATAGGTACCTGTAATGGGTACATCACAAGCATCATCTCTGCTCCATTACCTCAAGAAGCATTCGGGCATCTGAGAAGCATATTCGAAGTCCTCATCGTACTTCTGAAAATGTTCTTCAAACTCCTTGATTTCACTCTGACTTGTTGGGCAGATGCCCTTCCCAGAGTGTCCACCACTGCTGGATACATGACATCCCTGCAAGGAAAAGTTCCTATATGACTTACAGGTCACGGGGAGGCTGTTGCAGCATTTTTAGGTCAGAATGCAGCATGTTGAACTGCCAACACTAGAAAGGGTGGGACACAAGGGTCATGCCAGTATGGAAGGGCTGGCACAAAGCTGGTACCTCATGCCCTTTTGCAGATTTTAAGCAGAGGATACACAGATTTCAGGCCAGTCCTCTTCACGTGGCTGAGCTTCATCAGTTAGTGTTTGATAACGTGAGCAGTGGCAGAAAGGCTCTGGGCACTGAGGTCCCCTTCTATTAACCACTCCTCTTATTTCAGGTTAGGCCATGCAGACCTTCTGGGTGTTGCACAAACCCTTCTGCAACCATGCACTCCAACAAACCCTTCCTCTGGCTGCAGTTCTGCTGGACAAAACAATGCTTTTTTGTTTTCGTTTTGTCTCACCCCTCCCTTGCTTGCTCCTCTGTTATCCTGACAAATCTGAGCTCCTTTTTCAGACCACTTCACCTCTTTAGCTCTGAGAAACCCTCATGCAGTCTTTGCTGGGTTTCAGCTACTGCTAAACATGTATTTCAGGCAGCGACTCTCACTTTCCTGCTTTTCTGAAGATCACAAGGACGTTGGAGCCACCTGCTGGCTCTATGGATTTAATTCTGAGGCAGATAAATAATTATGTAGGGCATTGCATACCAATTCTCTCCTCCTGCCTTGTTTGGCAAAACTGTAAGAACAGATCACACCCCCCAGATTTATTGTGGATGACTTTTATGGATTCTGCAATCTATCATCCAGCATATGATTGGGTTTTTTTAAAACACTTTAAACAAGTAACAGCTGACTTGGATGCTATGACAGACATGGCAGTGGGAAGAATACCCTGTCCCTGAGGCTGCATTGAGAATGTAGTAGGATGGGATGATCTCAGATGAAACCCTGTCCACTCCATGCACCACCTGAAACTGTGAAGCAGTGATGAGCATCCTGAAAGAGCTTTTCTAAGGCTGGAGATCCTGAGCTCTACCTGCTTTACAGTAATAGGGGAGATTTAGTTTAGATATAAGGAAGAAATTTTTTACTGTGAGGGTGGTGAGGCCCTGGCACAGCTTGCCCAGAGAAGCTGTGGCTGCCCCATCCCTGGCAGTGCTCAAGGCCAAGTTGTACGGGACTTGGAACAAGCTGGTCTAGTGGAAGGTGTCCCTGCCTGTGACAGGGAATTAGAACTAGATGATCTTTAAGTCTCTTCCAACCCAAACCATTCCATGATTCTATGATAACATCTCTGCTTCCATATAGGATACCCATGCATTAGAGATGAGCTGCAGAACTCCCTTACTTTACTAGGTCATTGAGGTCGCCTGTGCCCTCTGTGCCAAGGTGTGCCATGTGCTCATATAGCTCCTTACACAAAGTGCCCATGAACATGTGCAGATTAGAAGGAGCCATTTTTCCCTTCAGCATGCTGTAGAGATTACCATGGTTCTGATAAAATGCTTCTGCAGGGACAGAAACTAAATGCAAAAAGAAACAGAAAGAAAAATGTTTATTTTGGAAAGTAGATGTTGTACTACAGAGTAACAACTAATTATTACGACAAGCTGATTTTCAAATCAAATCATAGGACAACAAACCATTGCTACAAACCTAGTACACATAGGTGGAATGCCACAGAAAAAGACCTGATCTCAATCTGGGATTGACTGGTGATAAAAGTAATAACAGTCCCTGCATCAGAAACCCTTGAGGCTGAATCCAAACCTGTTTACAGGTTTACAGTGCTGGATCCACTTGAATATATTTCATTTCACCTTCATTTCATAGCATGGGCTTTGGGTAGGGCAGTAATGTTCCTGGGTAGCTAGATTTGATTTCCATTAAAATAGAGCCAGGTCTCATTTACCTGCGTTCTTGACAGCCTGTTGGACTGCCTGTTCAAAATTTAAGTCTTCAGATTTAAAAAACACTGCAGCTCCTTCTTCCTCAGTCACAAAAGTGTACCGCTTTCCCAGAGCAAATATTGTGAACACAGGCCCGTGCTGGAACAAACACAGATTTCATATTACTGTATTGTTAACACGTTTGATGGGAGAACAGCACTTTGGTGCTGCTGAGAGCTCAGGAGGGAGGACCTGGTGCTTCCTGCTCTCTGTACACCTTGACTCAGAAGCGCACAGAGGTCAGCATGAACCAGACCACACTTTGTAGTCTTACGGCCCAGAAGGGTACATGAGATGTGCTTGCCCGACTCGACATCTTGCAGAGTAGAAGAGATTCCTTCTCTGAGATTGACATTTTATGTCTGAATTACATTACAGTTCAAACAATACAACATACTTGGGTTTTAAGAACCCAAGTGATGGATTATCTACTGCATCCCTTGACTGCCATAGTAAAGTACCCACATGGTAAAAATCCATAATCCTACCAATTTCAATCTGCAATTTTTTAACAAAAACCCCACTCTTGCCTATTTTTACTATTTTGTATTTTCCTTTCCCTTTGTTTTCCCTTTCCTTATTTAAAGGTTCTGCTAATACCAAGGATTTCTTTCTTGTACAGGTGTTTAAAGATTAGTATCTAAATAACTAGCAAGCTTTGAACAGAATAGATGGAGTTTGGTGAAAGTTATATTCAGGGAAGGTTTTTGATGCCATTAATCATTCTTTCATTTTCCCTTAATCTAATAGCCTAGAGCTTGCTTAGAAGTTTCAGCAGTAAGTATCCACATGATTTTTCTGAATTCCTACATTATTTAAAAGATCACTGATATTTGTAGACACTCTAAGCGGGGAAACAAATGCGCAGTGTCCACTGGCTGTAAGATTTAGGCATAAAAAATATCAAAATTAGGAAACGGAGCATCTTTAGCATCTTTTCCTTAGTCAAGGCAATTTCTGCTTGCAGGCAAAAGCCTTGGAAATAAAAACTACAGCATTTACATTTACAGGCACGCCATCTTCTGTTGGCAAAGTTACTGTGCATAGGGAAAGATTTAGGGCTTTCATAACGTCTCTAGACACATCAAGGAACTTGATTGTGTTTTCCAGGTTACATTGCTGACAAGGGTGAAAGGTTGTTTTCTGTTGATCTGTTTGGAGCACTGAATCTTCTGGGGCCTTGAATCCTTGCTCACATAGTTTCTGCCATTGACTTTAACCATTTCTTTCATTATCTGTGTCTGTATTGTAAAGCCTGCTCCATCAAAAGCTCTTTGAAGGAAAAGATTCCTCTTGACATCAGTTGAATTTTGAATGTATTCTTCAACTGTAAATTATTAAAGAATGACTGTTCAAACTCTGTGTGATAATAAATAAAATCCTGTTTAATAATAGCTAAATTGCTAAGGCTGCTTTTTTAGTGGATAACAGCAGGTCCTCACCATCAGGCTGGGCAAACCCCAGTGAATCTGTGTTTGGGTTCATATTAGATATTTTAAATTTTAGATTAACACTAAAATGTATTTAAAGAAATTTTAAAATAAAATTAAATTTGAACTAATAGCCACCTGCAATAACAATTAATTATTCAATTGAGGTCACACTCAATTTAAGATTAGAACACTTTAGATGATTACATGTGAGCAAGATGCCTAAGCTCCCACTATATGCAATCAGGAAAGCCTAAAACACAACTCGCCTGACCAGCTACTACACCCCTCTGTTCTTGAAAGTGAGCTGAACTGCCCTTAGACTCCACTGATAAGACTGGCTTTGGTCCACTGCTCATCACTAAAGCTGGATGTTTTACCTGTAAACACCTACACAAACAATCTAATTTGGATCTCACCAAATTTCATGCAATCTATTTAGAATAATAAGAATTAAACCAATATTGAACGAAACTGCAATAAAATAAAGCCCTATAAAGACCTCCTGAACAAGTCAGTTTCCCTGAACAGTGCATGACGGATATTCAGACACATCTTTCAGAATGGAGAATTTTGTGTCCCTACAGGAAATTACAAATAAATGATAGCTGATCAATTACGTTTAAAATTAAAATACTAAAGAAGGTTTGAGGATCAAACTACTAATGGCAATCCCCATCCCCTATAATACAGACTTTTCCAAACACTCAAGATGCAGGAAGTTTCACAGTATGTTGCTGAGCCTGATAAATGCTCAAGGTGCAAAGAAACCACATGGGGAAGCATTTATGTCAGTTTTACACAAGTCACACACTGGAGCCTTTCACCGAGTTGATAAACTGGGACCTTTTATCAAAGGAAGTATGAAGTAGAATAGACTTAAACAAGTGCTAGGTAAACCAGTGATAAATATTTCAAGCTAAAACTCCAGAGGAACTGAAATATGAAGTTGCAGAACTACCCTACTGTGAGCTGTTAAATTACCCTCAGCAACACGAGGATGGGCAGGTAAACATGATGCCTTTCTAAAGGGCTCCTGAAGGAGGACCTGGAAAGCCTCAGAGACATTTCAGTACTCAACAAAATTTTACAAGCATCATTAAAGATCAGGTTTAGCAGTTGATAAATAGGACGTACTGAAGAAGAGCCTAATACAGCTCTTAGGAAGACATAAGGATATGTGGCCTTAAACATATTTCTAACTCATTACTTAGAAGAAGGAATCAAAAATTCTCTCATGATCTGGACTTACTTGGAAGTTTAAACTATGAGATCTAGAAACATTACAGAAGAAAGCCTGGAAGAATCACATTCTGAAATGACTCCAAGATCTATTAGCACTCCAAGTGGTAGCAATAAATTAAGAGCTCTCATCTTGCTAGGAGATGAGAGGAGAAAAGACAACAAACATTTAAACCCATCCTGTGCCCACATCTTCAGCTTAATGTGTCTCTGCCCATTCCATCTCAGCAGGAAATACTGAAGGAGAAAAGGCAAAGGGATGCAAAGCAAGCATGAATTAAAGTTTCAATAGAAAGATACTTAGATCCCATGGAAAGGTGAAAAGAGAACAATTATTCCTGGGTTCTCATAATGTAAAGGCTAATGAGCATCTATTAGGCACTTTAAAACCAGACAGGATACTTTATGTTGTTCATGGTTAATTTATGGATTCATTGCTGCGGGATGCTGTGAAATAAAAATTACACACATGGTAACAAAAGACACTAGGTTATGGTAGTTAGATCTTCTGGATGCAAATTCCAGCCTGGGAAGTCCCTCAACTGTTGATGACTAGCAGCTGGGAAGAAGGAATAGAAGGCAGCACATTCTCATCTGGGCATGCTCCTTATACTATTACTGAGCATCTACCAATGGCTGCTACTCAAGACAGACACTGAATAAACAGGTTTTTCATCTTTCCCCATATAATTATGCTGTTGTTCTAATGCAATAAAATCAGCTACTGGAACGAGCTGTCAGGGAGTCCTGCAGTTACCATCTCAGTGGTATGGGCGGGTAACAACGAAGCGTGGGCACTGCCTGCCAACAGTATATCCCCATTTACAGCTCTGTCTGAAACAGTGTTTAAGGAGACCTGATGATAGAGATATGGAAAGCAAAATAAAAATGCTCTTAGGAGTTAGGGCTCATGAACCTGCTTTCACTCCTGAAAGGTCGGTTTTCCCCAAGACTGGGAAACACTGCACAAAACAACAGTGCCGTGATGAGACACAGATCTGAGCCTGTATGAAAGTAACACTCCAGAGAAATACAAACTTCAGAAGGATGTTGTCCAAAGTTCCAAAGGAAGGAAATTGTGGAAACAGCCTGTTTTCCCAGGGGTGCTGCCAGGCAGGGAGCAACCACTCTCAGCTGAGACAGCTGCGGTTAGAATCACAGAATCAATGAGGTGGAGAAGACTTTTAAGAACATCAAGTCCAACCCTTACTCCATCACTTCCAAGTCCACCACTAAGCCATGTCACTAAAGGCCTTGTCTACGTGTTTTCTGAACCTGTTCAGGAATCGTGATTCCCCCACTTCCCTCCTCCAATGCCTGATCACCCTTATGGAGAAGAATTGTTTTCCAATATCCAGTCTAAACCTCTCCCGGTGCAGCTAGAGGCTGTTACCTCTTGTCCCACCACTTGTTACTTGGGAGAAAAGACCAACTCCCACCTCACTACAACCTCCTTTCAGGTAGTTGTAGAGAGTGCTGAGGTCCTCCCTGAGCCTTCTCTTCTCCAGACTAAACAACTCCAGTTGCCTCAGCCGTTCCTCAAAAGAATTGGTCTCTAGTTGTGTCAAGAGAGTCACCTTGGGAGCTAGGTTTACTGGGCTGGTTTTCTATCCCCTGGTGTACACACACAGGTTCAATCTCATGTCCCCTCTGTATCTCAGGGACTTTAGCATTTTGGTCTTCAGTCACAGACCATTCGCATCTCAGCTGTGGACACTGTCTTTGGGAACACTCTACCAGAAACCCTGTCCCCAGCCTGTTTCTCCTACACCAAACCTCAGGCAGGATGCATGTCCCTTGCCAGATAATGCAGTGAGCCATCCCAGACGCAGCCACACACAGACAATAATCCTGGGAGGCATCCAGCCAAGTCCTGTCACCATGTCCCCGACACAACACATTGAGAGTGATGTATGGATCCACAGTCCACACAATAGTGCAGAACAATCTCATGGGTTTCATTGAGTTTTTCTTGTTAGCTTAATTAACAAACTGATGAGAAGCATTTGAAATTCCTGGTTTGAGCAAAACCTGGCCTAGTGGAAGGTGTCCCTGCTCATGGCAGGCTGTTTGAACTAGATGAGCTTTAAGGTCCCTTCCAACACAAACCATTCTGTGATTCTATAATTTATAAACTCTTACCATGTTTGCATGGCAAATGGGGAACCACAGCCTTTGAACCCCTCATTGAGCAGCTCTTCCTGTATTTTGTGCAGCATGGCGTCTCCAGTTACCCACCCTGCCCATCCTAGATTGCTTGCAAAACCACTTCAACTAGCCAGGCAGCTTTAGGAGGGAGAAGTGGTATCTTTTATTAGACCAGAGATTAAAAAATTTACTGGGCAGGGGACCCTTCTTTTTTTAGACTCACTAATGACACAAGGGGAAAACCAGACAATTTTTCAGCCCATGTCTTGCTCTGTAGGAGGAAAACAGAAACTGTGAACTTCAAGCAAAGTTCAGGCTGGAAGCAGTGGAAGCAGAAAGAGCAGTAAAGGATATACAGGAAAGGGCCAATAGTAAAGCTAACTTTAAGAAAGAAATGAGTGTCACTTTGACAGAGTGAAGAAATAATCCAGGGGAAGAATTTTCTAATTGTGAAAGTCTCCTTGGAAGGTAATGACGCTACAGAGCCAAAGAGGTTTTACAGTGCCCAGAGCCGCCTTTTTCTGCACTTTTATGAGGGCAGCTTGCTCTTACTAAGGACACTTGACCTTGTTCTGGCAATATTAAGGAGCTTGGAATTATTGCAGATATATTTTGCAATCCTTGTAATGACTGTTAATGACCCTTTGGCAGCAGCACTTGTTTTATTTGGCTGCACTCTGCTACAGTGCCTACTCCTTTAACAGGGAGCAGGCAGGAAAACACTTGTCTTTCCCAGCCTCAGCACATCCCAGTGTGGGATGTGAGGGAGAGGTGCCTGGAGTATTTATGGAGAGGAAGGGGAGAACAGGAGAGCAGGGGCAGTAAGAGCAAGATCCTGCTGCAGGCAGCCAGCCAGGGGGTGATGGATGGAAAGGTCCCTCCTGGCCCAGGGACATCAGAGGGAGAGGTCACAAATCACATAGATGCTGAGTTGCTAGACTAAGAAAAAAGCCGAAGGAAAAGCCCCATCTTCAAACACACATTAAAGGGGAGAAATGCAGTAAAGCCTCCTCTTCCTGCTTTGCCTTATTCAGAGTTATCTCCCATTGGAAATGTTTTTTACTCTAGTTTCTCTCTCAAGAAAACCTGGGGTTTATAAAGCCCTTCAGGTGTTTCGGGTGTGTTCAGAGGTGTCAGCAGCAGCCTAAAGGGCAAGTGAAATGAATGCCCAAAAGGACTCAAGGACTCCTCTCAGGTTTGGGTTTCTTTTTTTTTTTTTTTTTTGAAGAATTTCTTCTAAGAGATTTTGTTAAAAGCTTCCTGAGGAAAAAAAGGCGACTAAAGGAAGCTTGAGCCACAGTGAAACATCTGTCCCCAAAAGGGATTGCACTGAAGAGGAGTCTGGCAAGCTGCTTTAATCTGGTTGCCATCAGGACGATTTCAATACAAGCAGGTTTCTAATAGTCTCCTATTTGAAGAGTTAAATAAATACTATCATTGGGGGTTTTCTTAAGTGAGGCTTAACCAGATTGTTTAAAGGATTATGTGCCTGGTTTCTGCTTTCACTTAACACCACGAGTTTATCACAACTGTGGCTGAAAAACAGTATTTATGTGAAATCTAATATATATATCTAATAAAATCTATGAAATCTAATAGCTCAAAATGAGAAAGCAAAATTTAAACATCCATTTTTTTCTCTCAAATTTCAAGATGTTGCAGTGGTTTCATTTTTAGCTAGTTTGTGCAAGCAACGGGCTGTGCAACTTCAGTATCAGACACGTGAGGCTGACCACATTGCAGTAGCAGCTGCCATTGCTGACTGAAAATGGGAAAAGGGTTTTACATCAATAAGTATTAGCTACCTAGAAAATAAGCATGTAATCTAAATTAATCATTTAGGCTCTCTCTATCAGACAGACAGAAAAAGAAAAGCACATCTAGTGCTTAAATCTTCACACCTGGGTTTGGTAAGTGCATTAGGGTGCAGAGTCACTTGCCAAGCATGCCTGCCTCCTGAATGCTGGCGGACAGAAGCTGGCACCAAACAATTTCACCTAACTTTAAGCATGAAAAAAATTAACTCCTGGTGCCAGCACCCGGCACAGAGCTTTCCACATTATCTGAAACCAAGATTAACCTGTAGCAGGACTGCAAAAGCAAAACAGCAGAGGGGCTGGGTCCAAAACAGAATGATCAGAGCACAGAGATCACAGCTGGATCAGATTCACAATTTAGCAGCGTTACTGGGATAAAGCCAATCCTTCACCAGTTAAATGCTCCTCACGTGATAAAGCATGACAGGAAAGTGACAAACTTACTGTAGGAGTTTCTCCTCAACTTTCCCCTGCATGCAGCCACCCTGAGCACACACCCATGAGCAGGCACATCGCCACAGCCATTACCTTGCTTCTAGCTTGCTCTATGAACTCCAGAGGAGCCTTCCCGAACTGAAACGCAGCTCCAAACCAAGGGATCCAGCCCCCGATGCAAGGAGGGGAGCTTGGTTTTCTCAGCTGAAACAAAACAGCCTTGACAACAAGAAGTCCCAGGATTGCTGCCAAGAAGAGAGCAAGAGCCATTTTGCCTCTCAGCTGCCTGCCACAGCACGCGTGCGGTCTCGTCAGTGAATAGGGCGTCCTTTATCAGTTGCCAGCTGATCACTGCCACGGAGATGAGATGTCAAAGCACCAACCAGCCCAGTTTGGGGCTTGTTTTTTAACTTGTGCTGGAAAAGGCATAGTCAATTCTCTGCTCTGGGACAAGGACCAACTCCACTGCTTGCAAAACTTAGATGCTGCTCTGCCAAATCCCTGAACTCCGCACTAGTTGCTGAAGGCTACCCAAACAGGCAGGGACACAGCCAGGGGCTCTGTGGCAAAGCAGTGTGCCACTTTCTTCAGTTAAAACAAGTATTTTTGGCATTACCGAGATTACAAAGCAGAGAGGCTGTAATTCGCAGACATTTGGTTTTCATTAAGGCAGATGGCAAGAAACTTCTGTACTTGTCACCTGAAGAAGTAAGCCCTATGAAGGCTATCTCTACCTGCCTGAGATCATCTCATTAAAGGCTGGATGTGTGTTCAGTGTCTGTCTGAGGGGCAGAGAAAGGCTTCAGAGGTCAAACTGGCAGTTAAAAACATTCTGGCGGCCCTTTAATATCACTATAACGTCAGTAGACATTTCAGAGAGGACTGATTTGTGTGTGTGGAAGTATCACACCAAAACTAGGTACAGTATTCACTAAGTAAAAAAAGGCCTAGGAAGCACTCTCACAGCCTGCCCCTGCATGCACTCAGCACATTTGGAGACAACACAAAACCAGGAGTAGCTGGAGGACAGATGGGTGTGCTGCCATTCAGAGGAGCCTCAACAGGCTGGAGAAACAGGAAAACATGGGCTTATATAACCATAGAATAAAAGGTTGGAAAGGATCTCCAGAATCATCGGATCCAAACCTTCTTGGCAACAAAGTGACCTCATGAAGTTCAGCGAAGCCAAACGCCAAGTCCTGCCCCTGGGTAGGAACAAGCCTACCAGTACAGGCCACCTGGGTGGAAAGCAGCTTGGCAGACCTGGGGTCCTGGTGGACACCATGTAGCGAATGAGTCAGAAATGAACCTTTGCACCCAAAGGCAAGCTGGGCTGCATTAGGAAGAGCATTGCCAGCAGGTCATGATCCTCCCCTTCTGTTCAGTGCTGCAGAGATCCATCTGGAGTGCTGGGTCCTGTTCTCGGCTCCCCAGTGCAAGAGACACATGGACAGACTGGAGTGAGCCCAGTGAAGTTACAAGAACTTCACAAGGGCTGGAGCATCTGTCATTTGAGGACAGGCTGAGACAGCTAGGAGAGTTCAGCCTGGAGAAGAGACAGCTCTGCTGCAGCTGTCTTCCTCAGGATTTGGGAATATGTAAACCCCAGCTGTTTCATGGACCTCTGCGAGCAATGGCCCTCTCTGCTCCACAAATCACAGCAGTGTTCACACAAGTGTCTCTCTCCAAGCCAGGCTCATTTCAGAGATCCAGTGGGAAGAGAAAATTCTTCCATCACTGCCATATCCAAATCTGTCTGGTTTATTTCCTCAGACTAAAAATGACAATGGAGAGCTGATCTCACTACAGAATACTACAATTTAATGGGGTTTATTTGAAGGAGGAATCTAGTTGTTTCCCACCCCCTAAAGCACTAAGTTAAAGAGAAGAATGAGACTGTATGCAAAGGCGTACATCTAAGGGATGAGAAGCAATGGACGTAAGATGCAATGTGGGAAATTCTGACCAAATATAAGGAAAAAATGATCACAAAATGGTTAAACACCAGAACAGACTGTGGCTGTGAAATCCCCATCCTCGGAGGCTTTCAGTAGGTGTTCAAACAAGACCCAGGGCAACCTGATGCAACCCTGAAGCTATCCCTGATCTTGGCAGAGGACTGTACGAGGGGACCTCTAGAGGTCATCTCCAACCTGAATTGTGAATCAAGGATACACAACACCGATACACAGTGGCACAAGCTGACCCAAACCCAGAGAACAGCTATGGAGAAAGGAAGAAAAGCGCCAACAGCAGCCTGCATAAACTGCTCAGAATAAGGCTGTGAACCACTCGTACCCTCAGTGCAGCCAGGCATGCTTCTCATTTAATCAGGGGTTTGTTGGTAATTTATCACTGCATGAATTCTAATCCAAAGAATCCAGTTTAATACTCATTACTGGTGACTGGTGAGATAAATTCATCTGACCTTAGCCACATACTTCACTTGCAATGCTCCCTTCATTTGTCTGAATAGCTGCGACTAGGACCAAAATGTTAGGCTGTTATACGGGGAGGTGTTCTGAGGTAAGTTTGTGACCTAAAACCTCCTCAAATCCTCAGCACAAGGATTAGTGATTAATGGCTAATGATTAACCTAGTGATACAGCTGAGCCTTCATGATAAATGAGAAATTTCTCTTGAATAGCACATGCCTTTTTTCATTATGAGAACCTAAATATGCTTACATTAATTTAACAGAAACGAGGGCTGGCACACAATTAACAGGGCTTTAGCATTCAGCCAGGAAAAGCTTAAAGCTTTTCACACGGGCTTTGGACACAGATCTGCTTCTGCCTTCCCAAGTTTGGGTGCCTCTTGCTCAAACCACACTCCTCTGTGCCTAATCCCCAGGACATGGAAGTTGCTACAAGCACGCCAGCACTCCACACTGACATGTAGCTGTTGCTTATACAGCTTTTGCTACACCAGATCTGGATCAAATCATCTAGCTCAGATTCCTGTGCAGGTATTTGCTACAGGGATGCAGTTTGGGGCTCCCAAGGCACTGCTGACAATGACAGCACCCAATAAAGCAAACAAACCCCAAACATGTTCTCATAATCTTGAGGTTTCAATAATGATTTTTTATACACATACACATTGGGCAATTGGGCAGTAGTGCGTGTGTGACCATACCTGCTCACCGGTTTCCTGCCAGACAGCAGCGCTGGTGACAGACTACATTTCCCAGGAGGCTGCCGCAGAGGAGTCTCGCGTGTCACTGCACCAGGACCCTGCAGCTCTGCCGGAGGCGCTTGTGCTGCTGCAGTTCCTGCTGCTGGCGCTGGAGGTACATGACCTTCCATAATTAGTCACCTAAACGACCCAGAACAGAGCTGAGCTAGGGTCTGCTTTTGCTGCAGACCCTCGTAGGGTGGCCGGTTAGCCTTGTTTCGTGCTGCACGCTAGATGTCACCTGCAGAAGAAGAGAAGAGCCTACCTCTCCCAGAGAGATGGCCCCGAGCCAGCAAATTCGCTCTGTCAGCCTGTGCAGCCGCTGTGGCAGAACTAGGTACAACTCACCCTGATTTCCTGAGGGGGAAGGGGGTCCACATTTACTTACGGGAGGCAGGGGGAACTTCAGTCCTCAAATACCTCGTTCCTTGGCATTCACTCCACCAAATGCTTGTTCCACCGTGCTTATCATGACTTTCCAATAATTTAAGCCTTGCAAGTGTTTTGTGCCACCTGACTGTGGCTGGAGGGAGAAGTTTTTCAGGTCTAAATCTTTGCCTCCGAGGCTGAGGGGCTGCAGTCATTAACACAGAGATGCTGTCACTGGCTTAAGCTTTACACTCGTTGGGTTTCTGGAAGATGACTACAGAGACAAGAAGCTCTAGCAGCAAGGGGCTGAGTCCTGCAGGGATTTGTTTTTCATAATTAATGCAGCTTAACCGAAGAAAAATGAAATCTTAGGCTTTTGGTTACACTGGAGATATCTGTAAAAATGGAGTATAGTCCATTTCCTCCTGAAATGAAGGAAGGAAGCACCCTGTCATCTTCATAGCCAGGGGGCACAGTGATCAGTAACTTGGAATATTTCTCAGCATATTCCACATAATTTCTACAAGAGCATATTCTATATAATTTCTCCAAGCTCTTACAGGCAAATCTGTTGCATTGCTCTACTGATTTGTAACTTCTCAATGTTTGCTAATCTTTAAATATAAATACCAAACTTAATGCACAAATAGACTGGAAATCTGCTGAGGCTTTGAGTGTTTCTGCATTCCCCCAGCACCTCCAAGTCCTGCTCTGGAAGGATGCTGTAGCACAGTGTGTCACAGAGGTATACAGCCAAAGACAAGCCCTGCTCCTGGTCCCTCGCTGCCTGAGACAGGCTGGGGAGGTCCATCACCCAGTGAGACACTCCCCACCTGGAACTGAAATTAGGGGCAGCAAATACATACCCACACTGTTTGAGGAGCAGCCCTAGGAAGCTGAGTTCAAATTGGAATACCTTCCCTGGCCACCAGATATTTCAGTGAAAGAAATAATAAGCTAAGTATGATTTTGTATCTGGATCAGAAAAGCAGTATGGTTAAGGGTGGTTCGTAGAACAGATGCTCACCTGTGTGGCTGTATTGCAATGGTCACTGTGGGGTTGTTCCTGACTGTAACATGTGCTGTCACTGTGCTGGGTAAAACTGGAGTGGCCACATGCTCCATGAGATTTGACTGATCTTTATTCATGAGGAGTAACTGGAACAGGATTTTAAATCCAGAGTCACTTGGAAACTACACACATTCCATAACAAGATGGCAAAAATCAGGGATCAAGAGTTGGTGCTGATGACAATTTCAGTTACTCATGCCCAGAGCCACTTTCAGCAGATCTGGACGTGAATCTTCTGTTCTCCATCCCCACTGTGTACAGTCCCTGCTGCCTACTGCTGCTTGCACAGCCCCCTTGGCCACCTGGCAGGGGGATGTGGTGCAGATGTTACCAGCATGATAGATCTCTCCGCAGCTGCACTCATATTCACGTTTGTTCCCTGCTTTTTCTCCTCAGTGACATTTCCCCTGGACCTCACAAAAACTCGACTGCAGGTCCAAGGGGAAGCTGCTGTTCGTGGCAGTGGAGCTGGCACTGGGCAGGCAGCCCCTTACCGCGGAATGCTGCGCACTGCAGCTGGCATCATGCAAGAGGAGGGCTTAACAAGCCTCTGGCAAGGAGCCACGCCAGCTGTCTACCGACACATAGGTGATTGTCTGCTCGTGATGGGATGAGTTTGGGTCCTGCCTTCTGTGGCCAACAGCCTTTTGGAGTGTCAGCCTGTGTCCTGGTATTGGCTGGGATAGAATTAATTTTCTTCCTAGTAGCTGGTGCAGTGTTCTGTTTTGGCTTCAGTCTGAGAATAACACTGTTAACACACAGATGTTTTATTTGTTGTTAAGGAATGCTTTTGCTGCTTATCAGCTTACCCTGATCAAGGACTTTTCAGTCTTTCATGCTCTGCCAGTGAGGAAGGGCACAAGAAGTCGAGAGAGCAGAGACAGGACACCTGACCCAAACTAGCCAAAGGGGTATTCCATACCAAGCCCTATCCAACCTGGCCTTGAGCACTTCCAGGGATAGGGCAAATACGGTAACAGCAAAAAAGCTCAAAAGCACTCGTGAGGTTTTGTGCTTGGCATCAGCTGAGAGGGAAGCAATGCAGTCGAGCCTCCTTAGTGTGTAGTCAAAAACCACGTTGCCTCCTGCCAGACGTATGGCTCATTCAGATACATCTTCTTGATGCTAAAAGGTGTGGCTCTGGCATTGCTACCAGGTCGCCTCCTCACTTTCCACCCTGTGATCAAGAACACGAGAGCAGTGACCAGCTGACCCAGGCAAGCTCCGGAGTGTTTCACAACCAATCTTTTGCTCTCTCTATCACAGGGTGACCTCCAGAAATGGCAGCCCCAAGAACTGTTTCCTGCTTTTGTTTCCCACAGTGTACTCTGGTGTTCGGATGGTCACATACGAGCATCTCCGTGACTCTGTGCTTGGCAGGGCTGAGGACGGGAGCTTTCCTTTCTGGTAATATTGCATATTTATACTATTGCCTGTTTGGGGACTGTCATTACTGCAGAAGTCCTGCAGCCCTAAAAGCTGTCTGCCTGGGAATAATCATTTAAACTTGTTTCATCTGGGCTGTGCTGTTGAACAATTCAGCTCACGCACTGTCATTTTCAGTGTATCCTCGAGCATGTTTCTTTCCCATTTGGCAGGAAAGCTGTAGTGGGAGGCATGTGTGCGGGTGCCATCGGACAGTTTTTTGCCAGTCCAACTGATCTGGTGAAGGTGCAAATGCAGATGGAGGGAAGAAGGAAGTTTGAAGGAAAGCCGTTACGGTCAGTTCCTCTTGAAGCTGGTGTTTTCTTCCTGTTAATGATTACTCTTTGGCCCATGCTGTGGTTCTCCCTGTTTTCCGACACCTCCTCTCCACAGCTGCTCTCTGTCCCCCCAGAGACAGGGCACTGAGACGCCTGGGAGACATGCGATGGCTCTGGCCAACAGAGAGGGTGGGGGATTCAAAGATGCAGCGATTTCTCCATTACTGGGCTCTCTACCTACTAGCTGCATACTGATTTCAGGTTTCGAGGAGTGCACCATGCGTTTATGAAGATCCTGTCTGAAGGAGGAGTACGGGGGCTTTGGGCTGGATGGGTGCCAAATGTCCAGAGAGCTGCCCTGGTCAACATGGGAGGTAAATGCAGTAACTTAGTCTGCCAAACGTAAGACTGCATCTAAGCTTTATGAAAGAAGAGCTCAGCTGCTCCCCTGCTCTTAGTCTCTTGCTCATCTACACTGGGGACCTGTTTGGAGTGCACTGCAGGTGACATCTGCCTTGTGCACCTCTGTTTCAGTCCTGTGAAAATCAAGTCACTTAAAAAAAACAGTCTGTGCCTAACCCTCAGGGATGGTGAGCTCTGAGCTGAGGGGTCCTACAGCCAGAAGAGAAGGGACCTTGCAGCTACAACCCAGCCCCTGCTGCCCAATCAAGGTGAGCAGGGCCAAGTCTCCCAAAGATCCAGATCCTCAAGAAAGAGTGTGGTGATGAGACAGATCTGAGGCCAAGCTAGGAAGCTGTGCCAGCATCAGGCCCAGTTAGCGTGGCCAGGGTCTGACACAGCTCAGCGATCACCACAAGGTCTGTGGTGATGACACAGGTCCAAGGTTGAGCTAGGGAAATGGTCCATGGGTCAGTGTCCAGATGAACAAGGTGTGATGGAGCTGCAGAGTGGCTGCCCGAGTGCTTGGCTGATACAAGAAACACTCAGTCTTTCCACATATAGACAGATCTTTCCTATGTCTCTCCAAAACTGCTAGGATATGTTGGATGGTCTTTGTTCTCCTTCCTGTTTGTAAAGAGAGGAGGGAGATGTCTTTGAGAAAGACACTGCATGCGGGTTCCCACCATAAATACTTACTCAGTGCTTGGCATATACTATAGCAATGCCTTGGCAATTTTTTTCTTTTGGATGTTTCATTTCCTTTGACATGATGGCTACCAATTTCTAGGTCATTCAACACAGGGTTACATTAGCAGCATATCCCAAAAATATCTTTGAAGGTAGAAAATGAGAGATACTGTAAGCTTACTTTCTAAGAGCCAGTATAGAATCACTGGATGGATAATGTCTGCATGATGGACAATGAGGCTGCAGGATGACTGTAAGGACTGTTAACTAAGGTATGTCTCTCCATACAGAACCTTAATGTGCAGTCTTATTTTGCAGAATTTTCCATTTGGGATCATTTTATCATCTGTAGGGTAAATCTGATAAGAAGGTAACAGGAAGGAGCATGCATTCACATAGCTAAAGAGAGGACTTAGATGCCACAACCATCATCAGAAATTGAGGGCAGAGTGCTAGCCATGCCAACAGGGAGGAGCAGCACTGGAAATACGGATCTTGACAAGCCTCCATTCTATGTGGTGTACACCACAGATACCAGTTACTTCTGACCGTGTTGTTTTTTCTCATTATCCTCTTTTCAGATCTGACCACTTATGACTCAGTGAAACATTTTTTGCTTCTGAACACGCCACTTGTGGACAATGGTGTGACTCACAGTGTTGCCAGGTGCCTATTCCTCAATTACTGCTCTTCTCCACTGTGGAGTATTTCCAGCCTTGCTGTCTTGCCCTCTCTATGCCAAGAAGCCCCTATTTTTTGGTTGTGCGACTGCTGAAGAAATGCACCTTTATAATTTCGGCAGTGTTTTTTTGCCTGAGAGGACATCACTTTACAAAAGACACAAGAGAAAGGATGCAACCATTGCAACAAAACTGCCCTCACTAGAAGTGCCTTGCTGATGCCCTTAAAAACCTTTGTTCACATCTGTGAGTGTGTAGGAATTTTCACTTTTCTAGAATTGTTACAATTTTATCTACTCTAGTTTCAAATTTAGTGAACAGCAAGGATGATAAAATCCCTGCAGAACAACCTCTTTTACTGCCATAAATTATGAAGAAATCTGCTTTATATAAACAGTATCATAAAGTGCCTGTTGTGGGTCCTTCATCCCTGCCTCAGAACTGCATACAGAGGTGAGGGCATCTTTGCAAGGGCAATACTAGCAAGCCTTCTCCCAAATCAAGTTTATGTTATGAGGTATTAATCATGATTTGATGGTAATGCTCTTAATGTATCTTTATTATTAGAACTGGGATCATGATGCTTAAATCATTGTGTTAAATCTTAGTTTCTTCTTAAAGCATCTGTTGCTGTTGACAGCTGCTGTTCTGGCCTGGTAGCTGCTGTCCTGGGAACTCCTGCTGATGTGGTGAAAACCCGGGTAATGAACCAGCCAAGAGACAAGCAGGGAAGGTACAGACACTCTGGAGATGACTTTTCAGTAGAAAACTGAAACCTGAATTCCACCCATTTTGCTGGGAGTGAAGTGATATGTTTCTAATTTACTCTTCAGCTTTTTGATGATAATTTTACTGATTTAGTAAAGGTTTGGGAGGGGAAGCATTACTGTGATGGCCATCTGAGCATACCCAGTTACTCCAGTGGATTTCAGTTCTGATTAGACTCCACTGAGCCTACAAAAGAGCTTTTGCTTGTAAAAAATTAGCAGATACAAATTATTTTTCAGGAGAGATAAGTTCTTTCAAAATTGTGTATTTGTAATCCTAACACTATTTGTTCTCCTCACGTATTTCTAGAGGTCTTCTGTATAAGTCTTCCACGGACTGCTTAATTCAAACTGTACAGGGTGAAGGGTTTATGTCTCTATACAAAGGCTTTATACCAACCTGGATGCGAATGGTGAGTGCCTTTTAACTCTCTTCACTAGGCAATTTAATTATTTGGCATTAAAATGTGAGTTCTTTCCGTGCCAGCACTTTTTTAAAAATATATGTACCTCTTATTTACTTGCTGTTAGCATCACTGAATGTGGTGCCTGGCGACACAACTGCATGCAGTGTCACTTCCCCCATGTTGGAAACATACTGTCCTCCTTAATTACTAGTGATTTTCTTTGCTTTATTTCATAATTTCAGGCTCCCTCCTTTCTCCTTTCCCCAAACTCTGTTGTTCCCTTCTTACTCCCAGCACTGGACTCCCTTTGAATCCCTTGTACTTTCATTCCTCCTTCTCTCCTGATCCCAAAATCTGCTTTATTACTTTTCCACCCCGTGGTCTCACTTTTATCCCCTGTTTCAGCCTGGCAGCTTTCTGCTGCATGCTGCTGGGCTGGTAAAGCTACATCTGTACAATTAAGCCAAGCAGCAGTTGGAGCCTGGGAACTGGAACTTGGCTGTGGGCAAGCGACAATTCCCAAAAGCAAGTTTAGATGAGCCTGTAAGAATCTAACAGCATGACTATGTCTAGACTCTGCCAGCTGGCTGTAAGCTTTAAAAACATTAAAAACCATTCAGCCTGAAGTAATCCCCGTGTATGAAACATTTCAGGTCATTTATGGGTTGGCAAGCGGGAATAAAAAGTTTTAGGTGTCTTGTGAACGACTGGGAAGCCCTAACACTATAATTTTTGTATCAAAGACATAATATGAGATTAAGAATATGATTTTTAAGAGGAGACAGTTTAATCTAATGAGTTTATTTATTAGATCACATCTGTTTTAAGCCTCTAAGTTCCGTGTTTGCTTTCTCAGGCTCCTTGGTCACTGGTATTCTGGCTTACATACGAACAAATCAGAAGGATCTGTGGAGTTAGTTCATTTTAAAATTGTAAAACTGCTGCAATATTCACAAACAAAGAAGAACCAGAAAGCTGAATCATTCCACAAGGCACCCCGACGCTATAGGGAACTAACTTATTTTAGACACTGGCTGTAGGATCACATGTATATGTTGCTGCCCCAAATCCAGTCCTTGTGGGTTAGGAGTAGCCATGACTTAAGGACACCATTTGCTTGTCATACTGCTCTATGAAATTTAAGTTATCCACAGGATAAAACTGTCACAGTAATACTTCAATTTGCAGCCAGTATCAGCTTCCTGAAACAGTAAACAGAGGTAAAAAGAACTCTTCCAAGCAATATAATAATATTGTTTGCTTGTGTGATAACAGATGGTTTCTCTTGTTAAAGGACAAGAGCAGGTTGAACAATGCAGCACTGAACATCTTCTGTGGCTTAGCAGTATACAAAATTATTGGGGAATTTGTTATCGCTACATTTGTACTCACATAAAGAACTCTCATTTAATGCCTCAGCAAACCAATTCTATAGTGCTAGATACTGAAAAAGAGATTAAAGTTTACCTGAGTTCAAATTTGCTTTGCACAAAAGGTGGAATGTTTTGTGTTCCTCCTCTTACTCCCCAGAGACTGCTTGACCTCTTCACTCAACCATCTGAGTAATATCCAAAGTGAAAAGCAGTCCTGTGCCCAGGAAATAAAAAGCCTGTTTGAAGCCTCCTGGGGGGCTCTAATACAAGCTGTCCACAGGACCAAGCTGAACTACTTGTCCTCTGAGAGTTCCAGTGCTGACAGGGCAGACCGGATCCTTAAGGTGCCACTTTTCCAGGGAAATACGTACTCTCCCCATTTTAAATCTTGGTGGAAGTACAAAGCTCTCTTCAAAATCACAAAATATTTTAATATGGGGTTTTTTTTAACCGCAAAGCTTTCCAGATTTCATAGGTAAGGGGCCTGCTGCTTTGACTCTAGGCTTATCTTTAGCAATCGTGAGGAAGAAGCGCAGTCAATCTCTTAATAGTGAAATGTCTGTACAAGGCTTAGTTCTCATGAGCCTTTTGTTGTATTTTCCCTGCCACGTCCAGTTGAGGAGAGTGACGGAGTGGCTTTGGTGGGCACCTGGTGTCCAGCCAGGATCAATGCACCAGTTCTTTGCAACTAGTACCTTCAATGTGACAATGTCTGATTAAATGCAGTTTAGACGTCTTCTTGGCTTGCATTTGTACTTTCTATCATATTGTAGGTCCGTTTTGGTGGCACGCATTTGCATGATTCCAGGTTGGAAAAAATTAGTCTCACCAATATTAAGAGGTCAGAAGATGTTCAGAAATACTGTTATTCTTCTAGCTGTCACCCTGAGAAACTTCTGAGTTCCCTCCTTCCTGCATCACCAGCAATTAGAAACCAGCAGCAAAAGCTGCTTCTTCTGTTGTATCCTAAGTGGTCCAGGCTGCAATCCTGTTACTGAGATAACCCTGGTGATGGATACGCAGAAGTACCTCATCTGTTAAGTTAAGAGCAATTTTAAGTCTTGTAGAGAAGAAGTGAAAACTCATCATGAAAACTTCTTTTTTCTTTTGATCATGGAGCACTAAAGAGATTCATAACCGTGCTGGTTCCTAGTATTTTGTATTATAAAATAAATCATGTGAATAGAAAAACTTGCCACTCTGCATTAGGTCTTAGTGTTCTAAAACTCCTTTCAAGGAGAAGTTTCCACCCTGTAAAGCACTCGGCCGTACTTATTTACATAACAGCATCAGTTTCAAAGCCTAAAATTAGCTAAAGGATGTCACTGAGGCTCCTGGGCTGACCCCTCCTGTGCCCTAAGAAGGGCTCCTAGTCCTTCCTCTTCCTCACCCGTCCATTTCTGCTCATTGCCCCTAAAGGCTGGAAGGCATCAAAACCCCAAAGGTCTGCCTGGAAACCAGGGAGGAACTTCATGCTTGAAGAGCTGAAGAGATGAAATGGAGCCATGTGTCAGTCTAGACTGCCTGGATGGGGCCACCAAACAGCACGCACATTTGCCACTTCCCCCGAGAGGTCCTGAGACGTGGCGCTTGCCGTGAGCTGCTCCATCCGTAGGCAGGACAGCCGCGGCCGCTGCTGTCCCTCAGCCCGCGGAGGGCGCGGATCGGACGGTGACAGGGAGAGGGCGACCTCCACCTGAGGGGAGCCTGGGGCAGGCTGGCGGCTCCTCGGTGCGGGCAGAGGAGGATGCGGCCATGCCACACGGGGCCCCGCCGCCGCGGGAGCCGAGCGCCATCGCCCAGCACCGCCAGGACGGACGGAGGGCAGCGGGGCCGCACCCCACCCTCACACCGCCGCCCGCGGTAACCAATAGCCGCCGAGCCCTGCCCGCACTGCCCGCCCCCGACGCCCGCTCTGACCAATGGAGGCTAAAGCGGGCGTCGAGGCGTCTCCCTTTCCCTCCGCCCCCCGGCCCTGCCGCTACCGCGCAGCCGGCGAGGTGCGGTCCAGGTCGGGGGGAGGCAGATCCAGCGGGCCGTGGGCTGAGCCCTGCGGGTCCAGCGTGCCACCGTTATCTCCTCTTTGTGGCGCCTCGCAGCAGTCTGTTTAGCAGGCGCGGCCCTGTGTATTAGTCCGCTCCGTCTTTTCCGTTCCCTCCCCTACTTCCCCCTCCGCGGGGATCAAAGTGGACTCGACCACTTGAGTTACCGCCCAACGGCTCCCCGCGGGTCACGTGGGCGGCGCGTGCTGATTGAAAGGGGGCGCCGGCGGCCGCGGGGCGAGGCGCGGACTGCGGGATGAGCGCGGGGCGGAGCGGGGCGCTGAGCCCCGGCACCACCGTGACCCTGCGGGTCTGCACCGTGGGCCTGCGCCCTGAGCTGCCCGTCGTGCGGATCTGGGGGCTGCTGGGCGACCACCGCGCCGAATACATCCGCCTCCGTCGCCAGATCCAGGAGGCGGCGGGGCCGCGCCTGGCGGAGCCCGACGCAGTGGCTGGCGGGGTTGAGCTGTGCACGGGAGACCTGGGTCTGGTGGAGGTGGTTGGGCTGTGGTACCGCTGCTGCGTGGTTAGTCGCTCCGGCCAGCACTACCGCGTGTTCCTGCTTGATGAGGGCTGCATGGTGGTCACGTCCGCCTATTACCTGGCGCAGGGCTGCGAGGAGCTGTTTCGCCTGCCCCCGGAGGTGCTGGGCTGTATTGTGGCTGATGTTGTGCCCTTTGGAAGCTCTGGGATGGCAGCCTATGGGGATGCTCTGTTCTCCAGCTGGACGGTGGAGGCTATGGAGTTCCTGAGCTTCCTGCATGGCAAGGAGATGTCTGGGCGGGTGCAGGAGGTGATGACGCCACAGCTTGTAGTGCTTGAGCTGCCCCAGCTAGCAGCCCAGATGCATCACCTGGGCCTGGCCAGGCGGGTCACTCCCAGCTGGT
Source organism: Psilopsiagon aymara (assembly GCA_024733675.1). Taxonomy (NCBI): domain Eukaryota; kingdom Metazoa; phylum Chordata; class Aves; order Psittaciformes; family Psittacidae; genus Psilopsiagon; species Psilopsiagon aymara. The sequence goes on from JANRGW010005788.1 coordinate 29,405, forward strand.
TCTGCCAGATGCTCAGGCAGTGCCTAGCTTATGGCCACCCAAGGAGCCACCTCAAGGTACAGCCTTCAGCATCTCCTGCAGTGCCACAGCTTCACCATGTTTTGCTCTCGCGTCAGCCTGTGTCACCTCCTTTGGATTATGTTTACCCACAGCTTCAACTGGATGTGACGGAGCCTGTCCTAGTGACTCATGTCTCTGACCCACACCACTTCTACTGCCAGCTGAAGAGCTTGTCCCAGGAGATCCGTTGCCTTTCTGATACCATGCACCACACTTACAAATCCTGCTCCTCCTTGCCATTACCCAAAGTGGGCTCACCCTGTGCTGCCCGTGGCAAAGATGGCCAGTGGTACCGTGCACTCCTGCTGGAGCTTATTGCTGGGGAGAGAAACCAGCAAGTGGCTCTAGTGATTTTTGTGGACTATGGCAGGAAGGAGACTGTGACCAGAGCTAACCTGTGTCAATTGCCCCCTGAGTATTTCCGCATGCCTGTGGTAACTTATGCATGTGCGCTACAGGGTATCTCGGATGGGGGTTGTGCCTGGTCCCCACTGCAGATCAGTAAGCTGAAAGCATTAGTGCTAGGCAAAGGAGTGAATGCTCATATCAAAGCCTTTAACTCCTTTGAGCATCTCTATTATGTGAATCTGTATGGGGAAAATGGCATCAACTTGAACTATGTTTTTGGGCTGCAGGCTTGCTGCCTGGTCAACAGCCATACACAGGTTAGCCAAACTGAGGGTCAGGAGCAGCTGGAAGTAGAAGAATCCACAGCTGAACTGGAATGGCCTCCAGGAGCACCTCCCATTGCTTTAGGGTGTGGAGATTTGGCTTCTGCTCCTGTAGTTGATGTACATGTGAACTTGGGTGCATTCTACGATGCACAAGTCTCCCACCTCCGAGACCTGTCTGAGTTCTGGCTGCAGCTCCATGAGCATCAGCGGCTCTTTGAGCAGTTGAAGCAGTACATGTGGGATTTCTATTCACAGGCCATGGAGCTGGAGGGTGCTAGGGATCTACAGCCTGGATCCTTTTGTTGTGCCAGTGGGAAAGAGGGTGTCTTTTATCGAGCGGTGATCACCAGGGTACTGGACAGTGAGGTGGAAATATACCTGGTGGATAGAGGCAATACAGAAACTGTACATCCGTGTGCAGTGAAGGAGCTGCTCCCTCAGTTCAGGGAACTGCCTGCTTTAGCTCTGAAGTGCTGTTTGGCAGATGTCTGTCCTGTGAGAGGGAGTTGGAATGAAGCATCTGTGTCTGCATTTAGAGAGATTGTACTGAACAAGGCACTAAAGGTTCATTTTTTGAGTGTGCAGGGTGACAAATACATAGTTGAAATTTTTGACCAGTCCCAATTAGGAGAGAAAAGCGTAAGTAAACTCATGGCTCAGGGAGGGTGTGCTGAATACCAGAAGTGTGACATACCCAAGAGTGTCCAGAAGTCACCTAATATGGCTGTGAGCCTGGCCTCAGGTGTTGGGGAAGAAAACCAAATAAAAGCAGAGAAGAGGCTGGGAGAGGATTCTGATCTGAAAAGAAGTGATAGGGCACTTAATTCTTATGCAGCTGTAGTGGTCAGAGGGAGCCCTGTTGCACCCATTCACAATTCTGCAGGTGGTGAATCTCTTCCTGCTCAGAAGTGTGAGAGCAAGGATAACCCACCCATCTCCTGTACACAGAATTATGGCAAAATGAAGCTAAGCCCCTCTTACAGAGATCAATTAGAAGTGGGAACTACAGTTAATGTGGTAGTGTCATATGTTGAAAATCCAGGTTATTTTTGGTGTCAGCTAAGTAGAAATTGCCGAAACCTTAAGTTATTAATGTCTGAAATTCAGGAGTATTGTGAGAATTCATCCCACCCACATGCTTGGCCAAATTCTCCATGTTTAGCCCAGTACTCAGAGGATGAAAAATGGTACAGGGCTGTAATTATTAGTGAAGTTCCTCCTGCAGAAAAAGTAGAAGTCATACATATTGACTATGGCAACAAAGAGCTAGTTCCTCTAGAGAAAATCCGTTCAATTCACAAGCGCTTCCTTAACTTAGAAGCTCAGGCTTTCAGATGCAGCCTTTACAACTTAATTCAACCAAATGGTCAGGATCCTTTTGCTTGGGATGAAGCAGCAATTCAGGCTTTTCAGGAGTTTGTTGATACTTCTTCATCTCATCTTGAACTGAAGTGTACGATATTTGCCTTGGCATCAGTAAGCAACGAGCTGTTTAACGTTGTAGATTTAATGACACCATTTCAGAGTGCTTGCCAGTTTCTGACTGAGAGGGGTGTAGCCAGACCTTTATCTCCTCAAAAACCTCTGTCATCCTTGGTTCACCTTCATTCTTACTATTATTCTATGCATGGTATCAAAATTGGGAGTGAGGAAGATGTTTATATTACGCATGTTGAGGATCCATGGACCTTTTACTGCCAACTTGAAAGATGTTCAGATGTCTTAGCACACCTTACTGATACCATTGGTCGCCTAAGCGAAAAAATGAGCAGCTTAGGAACCTGGCAGAAGTCTGAGAGCTTGTGTCTAGCCAAGTATACTGACAATCACTGGTACAGGGGAATAATTATGAAAAGGAAACCTGATACGGAAGTGTTCTTTGTGGATTTTGGGAACACAGAGAGAGTAGATAAAGCTAATCTGCTTCCTTTACCCAGTGATGTTTGTGATATCTTGCTTTTGCCAATGCAGGCCATAAAGTGTGCCTTATCTGATGTATCTCATGTTCCCGAAGAAGCTACAGCATGGTTTAAACAAGCTGTCCTAGAAAGGCAGTTAAAAGCGATCATAGTAGCAAGGGAATCTGATGGTAAACTGTTGGTTGAGTTGTTTGATGGTAATACTCAAATTAATGCAAAACTGAAGGAGTTAAGCTTAATAAACAATACAGGAATCGGGCCTGTAGAAAATGAAACTTTGTGCTCTAGAAATATGGATTTGATAGAGAGGAATGGTAGTGCAGAATCCGCTCCAGATGCATGCAGGACTCTTGAAAGAAAAATAAGCAGATCTGAAGCCCAGGGAGAAGGGGAGCGTAGCAAAAGGCACTTCAAGAAAGAAGATGAAAACCTTTCCCAGCCTGCTACGAAGGGAGATCTGGCAGCTGGATTACTAGAATCTGATGAAGTGATTAGCAGTGAGAAGGATGCTTCCCTGTTAAATAAAGCAGGGAGGGAGTCTTTGTTCTCCCTCCAGGTGGATACACAGTCAGATATTAAGTCTGATGCTGAAGGCAGGAGTATCATGCTTGAAAATGTATCTGGTCTACTGCAACAGAAGGTAATGCCAGGTCTTAAAGTGTCAGTTTATGTGTCTTATGTAAATGATCCACTGGATTTTTATGTTCAGCTAGAAAGTGACGAGGCTCAGCTTAACAGCATTTCAGAAAGCTTAAATAATAGGACACAAAGAAAGAGCCTTTGTGGACAGCTTTTCCAAGTGGGAGACTTAATCAGTGCTGCTTATTCAGAAGATAGCCTGTGGTATCGAGCTGTAGTGAAACAGAAGACTTCTGATAATTTGATAAGCATACAATATATTGATTATGGTAACACTTCAGTAATTAATGCTGGTCAAGCACACAGACTCCCTGAAGGCTTGTCATCTATTCCAGCAATAGGCATTCACTGCTTCCTAGGTGGACTTAAATGCAAAGAAAATACAAACTGGGCAGAGAAAGCTGTGCTTTACTTCGTCAAGAGAACAAGTGAAGTTCTGCTGATGTGTGAATTTGTGGAGAAGGTTAATGATAAATGGGAAGTTATCCTCAGTGACCATGAAGGTATAATAACTGTGGATTTAGCTGATGAAAATCTTGCAAGTAGCAGAAGGTCCTGTTCAACAGAAATACTTGCTAAAAGAGAGAAGAGTGACATAATAACTGCATGTGAGCCTTTGTTGCCTCGGGCACAAAATAAAACTTCTTGTGTAAGTAACTCTAAGTCATTTATCTGGAAATTTCCAGAGGCAGGCCAAACTGTAAAAATTTATGTCACAATGGGAAATGGTCCAGAATACTTCTGGAGTTGCAGTGCTGATACAGAAGACATAAAGTACATAGAGGAAAAAATAGAGGAAGCTGAAAAGATTGGACTAAAAACTTTGAATGATTGTGGAGCTTGTATTAAAAGTGGTGATATTTGTCTTGCAAAATGTAGTCAAGATGGGAAGTTCTACAGAGCTAAAGTCAGCAGCGTAGAAGGTGACAGAGTAGTTGTTAGACATGTGGATTATGGAAGTGAGGAAACTATTAGCATGGAGTTGGTCAGACAGATTCCGTGTGAATTGATCCAGGTACCGAATCAAGCATTTGCTTGCTGTCTGTCAGATTTCAATTCCTCTGAGGGCTCATGGCTTAGTGAAGCAAAAGAGAAGTTTAATGATATGACACAGGATGTTTTATTAGAAGCAAAAGTAATAGAAACTCTGGAATGCATAGCTCAAGTCCCTGTGTCTGTTGTCAAGCTGGAAGCTTCTGGTAGAAGTATTAATGAAGAGATGAAGTCTTTTTGGAAGGCTAATAAAGGAACTGGTGACAAGGCTTTCTCAGACCTTGAGAACCCCCTAAAGGAAAACAGATGTTCAAAGAGTGATACGGGTCCTTGTCTGGAAAGAGAAACTCCTGTTGCTTGTGGATTAGCTCAAGAAGAAAGGGAAAGTGCTTTACTTTGTTCTGAACCTTTCCTGGGTGTAACTTTTGAGTGTTTCAGTACTGTAGAAACAAGTACATCAGTTGAAGCTGTTGAGTATATGTCTGGGAACGCTGATGATGGATGTGAAACAGCTAAGCATCAAAGAGACTTGGATAAAGACATACCTCTAGCTGAAGGAGACAGCAATAACAATGTATTACTAGAACCAATGGGAAGCTGTGGTCTTCATGATTTGAAGAGTGAAATGAAAGCTGCAAAACAAGAATTATCTGAAAAAACATTTCAAGAAGATGCTGAGCTGAAAGAACTGACAGGCAGTGCTTCAGCAGCCAGTCTTCTAGAAAACAAACAAGAACTGCAGAGAGAGCCAATGCTACAGCCATCTTCAAGTGATGAAGCAGAGATATTAGGAACACTGAATCAATTACAAAATCGATGTTCATATGATGATCTAAAAGAGTTAATACTGGAGCTAGAGGCACTTTCAGTTCAGCCCTTTGCTGAAGTAACAAAGGAAGCTCTGGAAACAGAGTCATCTGAAATGCAGACAGCTGCGGGTGTTAAAGCAAGAGAGAAAGTGTTCAAACAGGAAACATTTGAACTGCCAGTCATGAGTGAGGGCACAGAGGAGTTGGCAGCTCTGAACTTTCTTGAACTCTTACCATCACTTAATGAGGGGGAGAATTCAGTGCCGTTGGTTGGCAATGGAGAGATTGCAGTAGAGCTGATTCCATCTGATGTTCAGCCTTTGGGAGAGAATGCAGAGAAATGGAAATTGAATTTGTCTGGAATTCATAAAGCAAAGTCTTTGCGAGAAGACTGGATGGAAGAAGGGCCTCCTTCCATAAGGCTGTCTTCGTCTGATGGTAGATCTGAGAAACAACTGGACCTGAAGACCCATGACATGTTGTCACTGCTGGGTGCTGAAATTGAGCAGCTTCTGGAACTGGTGCTGCCTGATGTTCATGCATCTCAGGAAGATGGTGATGAGGACTTGTTAGGGTTGGAACACACTGCACTGCAAAGTTCTGCAAATAGCAGAAGTCAGTTTTCATTTCTTACAGAAGAATTCATGAATCGGAGGTCTGTTTGCACTGTAAAATCACGTGAATGCAACATTGAGAAACATCAGGAGTGGCAGAAGAAAGATGACTGTTATGTGAAAGAATGGATGAAACGAGACTTGACTGAGTCATTTAAAGAATGTGGAAATACACGTGTGTGGTACTCAGCCTGTAAGCCTGAGGATGAAGATGTAGAAGAAAAGCAAAAGAAGAAGTTGGCTACATGCGATGCAGGTAAAATATCTGAGGTTTTTTTTAAGGAGTTAAATAATCAAAATGCTGTGCACATTCAAATGAGAATCACTTTCTTACAGGAACCTAATTTTTATTGCCTAAGAAGTTATGCTTTCATGGCTTAAGGACATCAGATTAACTGTAGTATCTAATGAATCGTGTGACAGTCTAAGAGCAGCTAATCTTTGAGAGATTAATGATTTTATGATTGAAAATCCTATATCTAACCATAAAATGCATATTTAAGACTGTGCAGGATGACAAATTTTAAACTTTCAAATGTTAAATAAAAATAGTTTGGAAGTAGGTGGGGAGCATGGGAGCAAGGTTGTGAGGCATTTGTGGGTTTGTATTTCTGGAGGGGTTTTTGTTGTGTTTTGTGGGGGTTTTGTTGCCTGGGCTTTTTCTGTGTTTTTATTTTCTTCCTCTTTGCTGATACATGGTTTTTATAGGACACAATCAATACACTTGTCATCTGAAGGGCTTTGCTGTTGGTTCCAAATGTGTGGTGAGGACCTCTTCAAAATGGTGTGAGGCTCTCATTTTGGAGGTATCTGAAAAAGGTACCAGGGTAAGTATGGTTTGAACACTCTGCATCCTTAACATGTGGTCCTTTTTTTGGTTTTCCTCCAAGCTTTTAATATTTTAGGTAAGTCTATTACAGAATTTAAGACTTTGTATTCCCAAAGTTGATTATGTACTTACAGACTTCATAGCAAGAGCATGGTCTCAAACTCAGTAGATGCTGTATGTCAATACTTGATATTCCTTTCATAGGAAGACTGAAGGATCTGGATCCAGTTTGAAATACATATTTGTGTGTGTGTTTGTCTGGCCTGCAAGTTAATGTTCTGCTGTGGAGCTGTGTTACCATTAAATGCTTATGAAACTTATCATTATTTTACTGATGTTTATACTGAGGAATTGGTGCTAGAACAGTAGAAATTTGGGAAGAAACCTAAGTTATAATTAATAATGAATATACAACTATTACTGTTTCAGTGGCATGTATTAAATTAATGGTTGGTGGGAGTTAACAGATTATAATGGGCTGTGTTGTTTTGCTGTTTAAGATATGGGATAGGTAGTCTTCCTCCAGTTCAGGGCAAGTGTGTGTGTATGTACACAAATGCACAGATGTTGTAGTTAACATAAAAGGGCCTTTAAGTTGTAATTTAAGGTTGAAAATCCAAACGATCACTTCATAGAAGTAACTTTTTGAAAGACTGAATGAATACCTGATATCATGAAAGCCATCTCTTTTACTAGTGGAGTCCTTGGGTATCTAAAACTAACCTCAGCCTGTATTCAGATGAGTGTCAGGTATGTAGCGATATCCCTACTGATTGGCTTCCTCCTTGTTCTGACCTAGTATGTGTTTTCCAGCCTTCCTGTCTCACCATACTTGGATTAAAAGTTCAGGAGAACCTTGAGCAGATTCAGTAGTGATACTCAGCTTTATTAGAGGTTAACTCACTCTTCCTTGCTAGATACAGACTGAAAGCCTTCTCAAAGGCAGGGAATCCTCAGCTGTGTTTTCCTCCTACTATGATGTCTTATTTGCTGAGTGTGTTCTCAGGATTGATCCACTACTGTGTTAGATGTGGTTTGGCTCTGTCTGTACAGGTCTTGAATCTCTCCAGTGGCAACGAGGAGATTGTGGATCCTGAGAATGTCTGGAATGGTGTTCCTGACTGGGCTTACAGGTCATCTGAGGTAAGGCAGTGTGGTAGTGGACTGGGCAGGACAGTACTGTCTTTTAGAAAGAGCTCTCTGAGTTTAGTTGTGCTTCTTCCTGTGTTACCCTGAGAATAGAAAGGCAAAGTATTATTAATCTAAATCTGCGTGTTCATGCCCACTGCTAGAAGAGCAGTATTTTTCTTTAAGATTCCGTATTATCCTTCCTTCTCTATGGATCACTATGGAAACTACAGAAATTTGTATTAAAATATTATATAACAGATACACAAATCCATATAAATAGTTTACATAAACTATAAACTGTCAGCCATTTGGCCCGAGGACTGTGAATTCAGGCTGGGAATAGATTTATGAAAACAGCTTGAAGGAAGAAATGTTATGGGAAGACTAGTATTAATCAACTGTGGAACAATGCTGATACGTGGCTTTTGACAGGTCATGCTACTAAAGCATATAAATAACTGGTAAATTATGAAAAATGTAAGTAATTGGGAAATTATAGTCAGATTTTTCACCAGTGTTCTTCATGACATACCATCAAAACAAAAACTCATTTCTCGAACCCAAAACTCAGGTTGTCAGCCATGCTACTGATGATAACAGAATGAATTTCCAGTTTATTATTCACATGCAGTTCTTACATCAAAGTGAAAAGTTGGCAGAAGACTTCTGTAGTGAGTTATAAGAGGACAGCAGTGGTAAATCAGTCCCACAGTGCTGATGAAAAAAGTTTGTCTAGTATTAAAGGAATCACCTCAATTGAAAGCTGTCGTGGCAGTAGTGCTACCTTCCTAACAGAATACCCTTTTGTTTAGGCAGTAACCCCTGTAACAGGAAACTTGCTGTTATTACCGGAGGAGTCCTCACTTCAAGGTAAGGCTACCTTAAACTCACAGATGTGGTGAGCTCCATGTTTGGATGCTTTCTGATTTTCTAGGAAATGCTTCAGGAAACTACAGTTGAAACTTTTTTTAGCTTATGTATTTAATACTGTTGTTCTGATTTTCTTAGCATTAGCTTAGCGGTGATATCTGCAATGTAAGCTGATACTGTCTTTATTAGAAAGCAGTTTAGTATTTGTTTATTCAACTTCGTGGATTGAGCCTTTTGGACAAGTTGGAGTGTACACCTACATTACAGATTTCGGTAGGGTTTTGAGCACTGGCCACCAGTATGCTGCTCTTGCTTGCATTGCCTCAGAAATGTGAGCAACTACTAGGCATACTCTACTAAGCATTGTAATTTGGTATTTGAATGCCCCAATTCCTTAATAGGTCTTCATCTAGAAATCTAAAACCATAACACTACTTAGTTGTTGTAAGGGCAGTTTGTGAATAATGCATATATGTCTTTATTACTTAAATTCTGAAGTGTTACTAGCAAACATCTCTTGTGCACCGAAGAAAATAGTGCAAGTTATTTCTGATTATATGCTATATAAAGCATATTAAAATCTATGGAATTGTAGAGAAGTTCTGGTTGAAATGGACCTTTGAAAGCAAAGTCAACTAGAGCAGGTTGCTTAGGACCTTCCTTCCAGGTCTGGAATCTATCCAAGGACAGAGACTCCAGAACCTCTCTGGGAAATTTGTTCCAGTGTTTGACCAGTGGTTGCCTGATGGAGACTGAACTAAGCTTGAGTAGAGAATGCATTTGTGTTTTCAGTGGTTGAATTGGTAATCTCATTTTGGTACACCTGTACAGAAAGTGGACTGATTCTCAGGTAACAAGAGGCCTGCAATGAAGATCTAGTTACTTGGTGGGCAAACAGCACAGAAAATGTGAGTTAAGGTCTTGCAACCATGTGGCACAGATGTAGATCTTGCTGCACCTGTGGGCTGCTGCCTCAAAGGCAGTGAGAGTAGAATGTACCCGATTCACAGAACACAGAAACTCCTGCAATGTGTTACCGTAAGACCACTGAGGAATGGAGTGGCTTGAACTTGTAGCTAAAATCTGGGAGCACTGCTTGCTTCATCTTGGGCAGTTCTGTTGTTTCAACTGTCTTATCCTTACAATGACAACTTTGCCTGAGTATAGTCTTTTAATACGGAGCAGTATGTTGATGAAGTTTAGTCCAAAGCCTTGTTGAGTTAGACTTTAAATATTAATGCATTTACATGTTTCTAGAAACATTCTGATGGGTCTAATCTATTTTTACTTCCTGTAGAAAAGCAAAGTGGCTACAGTTCAAATTTAGCTGAAGATCCCTCATGTTCTCCAACATTGCTGAAACGACGCATCGTGTTCACATGAAGCTCAACAAGTACCTGTATACACAAGCGTTCCTCTGAAAATGTATTTTCATGGCAACAAGAGTACAGGCAAAGCACTGAGGGTTTCTTCAACATAATGGAGCAAGTACCTGTCACTACTATACTTCCCTGTCGAGGAGTAGTACTTGTTACTAGACTGTTACTGTCTGTTTGGCTTCTTATTTCTGTACTTTCTTGTTATCTAGCTGCCAGTGCATGATTCCTCAACACAGGTTTGAGTTGCTGTATAGGCTACTGTGGTGCACAATACTGCTTTCTGATATTTGTTTTGAGGAAAGTTGCATTGTTAAGTGTTTTGAAGGGTTTTTTTCCCCTCTCTAAAATGGTTGAGAGTATTTTTTTTGGGGGGGAGGAGTGTTTTCTCGGGAGGGGGGGACATAGTTGATTCAGGTTGAAGTCCTGCATTTGGTGCTGTTATAAAGCAATGTAGGAAGCTGGAATAAAGCTTTGGCTGGTATACACTATTTTGTTAGTGACTTGTGTTCCCTAAGCATAACCCCAAATGTTGTGTGCATACTAAGTATCTTTTTTCAACTCTACTACTGCAGCTAGTTGTAGCTACGCACATTCTGCATAGTGAATAGAACCTTAATGGCTCTGTTTTGACCCTAACCAGTTCTATTAGACCACTGAGCTGTGGTGAATGCTTTGAAATATCAGAGTCATGTACAAAACAGAAGTTGTATTTATGACATGGCCTTAACTGCACTAATGAAAGACAAAACTTTTCCTACAACTATGAAGCAGACCTAGCAGAATGGTTTCGCTGTGCATGTGTACAGTGGGGTTAAGTTTTTGTTAAACCAGCTGCATCTTATCTCACCTTTTATTCTCCTCATGTGTTGAAAAGAGGTTTCTGTTCTGTAGTCCTGTTCTGTGCCAAGATACCTGACAATGTAACAGTCTGGGTGAATATCACAGTAGATGTAAGTGTTAGTGCTTACACAGTAAGAAGAAACAAGTGTGTGTCTAGTCCCTTAATTGAGACAATACATATTAGTAGGCTGGAAAGAATTTAATTCTGAAAACAGGTCATAGATGATGTAATCCCATGTTAAGCTCAAGATTATAAAAGTATTTAATTACTCTGTCAACTGCTCTGCTTGTTCTGCTTGCTTCAGTTTTGTCACCTGATTTTGAAACAAACAGGCTACAGTTAGAAGTACTCCCCCTTTTTGCAAGGTTTATTCATTTAGAAGTTGCTTGTCCAGGTGGCAGCTTCAAGGAGTTTTGCTCTAAAAACCAGAGCTTCCTTTAGCAAGCCACATAGTCGACTGCTTCCACTGACAGATACAGACAGCAAGTACCTGTACAAAGATGAGTGTCTGAGTAGTACATCCATAAGAAACATCAAGATGATCAAGCAATGCTTAATTACTCGTTTCTAAAGGGAGTGGTAAAAGTGACACATCTCTTCTGTATTTTCACCTACAACAGTGTGACTGACAGTGATAATACAGACAGGAACAAGAGGGGCACTGCTTGGAGCTTTGACTAAGGGGAATTATAGTTGCTACAAGAAGAGGGACTGTTTCAGCAGCTTCTGGAATGGAAACAGCCTCAGAGTATGGAGTAAACATCTTAAATATAAGTGGATTGAGCTCATATGAGAAATCCTGTGCCTGAAAAAACACTTCTGTTACATTAAGCTATTTTCTGTAGCTCTTACTGGGGCTTAGTAAAATAAGACAGTGCTGAAACTGTTCACCTGGTACCTCTCTGACTTAGGAGGCCAAAAACCTGCTCCAATCTTCAACTGTTGTCAGAGCACAGCTGAAATATCATGTAGTTTAATAACAAATCAGAGATTTCTTTCTCTTACACTGCAAAAAAAGGCTGCTAGATGCAGACCAACTTAAACCTTGGTAAGCAGAACTTCAGCTGAATTCCTTGGAGTTTAACTGTCTCTCTGCAAACTTGATTCTAAATCAAAACTAGAGAGTTTAAATTACCCCCAAATTATTTCCCCTTGGCTGCGACAAAGCAGAAGTTACCCTGTTGTAGTGTTTCAGAGAATCCTACTGATCCATTTGAACTAAAACCCCTCTACATTTTGATGACAATATAACCTAATGCCTTATCTCTTTTTTGGTTTTTGTTTTCTTTTTCTGTTCCACACCCTAAAAGCTGTGTAGGTGGCCAGCATTATTGCGTGTCTGAGCAATGTCTGGCCAATTATTAGTGTTGTGACGTCTGTATCATTTTCAGTACTTCTTTGTATTCCTTATTCAGGTTCAGCTGGAGGTAAGTCAATATTGGTACCAGGAAGAACATTGGGTCCTATGCCATCCACAAGAGAATCCCACTGATCAAAATCTTTCTTAAGACCTATAAAATGGGGAAAAGACAGCCTGAGTTGTAATGACTTAAGTAACTGGCATTTTTAAAGATACACTGAAAAATGAAACCAACTTGGCAAAGTAGGGGAAGCATGATGTTTTACGGAGGGATGAATAACACACACTCATAGAATAGTTAGGTTGGAAAGGACCTTAAGATCAATCTAGTTCCAAACCCTCTGCCATGGGCAGGGACAGCTCACACTAAACCATGCCAGCCCAGGCTCTGTTCAACCTGTCCTTGAACACCATCAGCGATGGATCATTCACAACTTCCCTGGGCAACCCATTCCAGTGCCTCACCACCCTCACAGTAAAGAATTTCTTCCTCACATCCAAT